>SKCR01004861.1:0-140233 GCA_019454045.1 Zanthoxylum bungeanum | reverse complement strand
ACCTTAGAATAAACCAACATAATCTTTGGAAGATTAATGTGATGATAACTTAAGTGCTTAATCTATTAAGCTTGTCGCATTAGACTCCTTAATTTCTGAATCAGAACTAGGATTAGATCCTTAAAGTATGATAATGAAATTGAAGGATCTTCATAAATCTATCTTTAGATTTTAGAAGTACTAAATTGCAATTAATAACTCTTGGAGAGTAATGATTATTCTCAAGGAGACAAAGTCAAAATTTGCAATAAGGCAATAAGCGCAAGGCGCCCTTACTTCGATATTCTAGAAACCTGAGGCTTGCCCAAAGGCTACTGGATACGAAAAGGGCAAAGTCAAAATCATTACAATCTTCTAGGAGATAACATACATGAAGGATTGAAGACTGGCGGCTCTGACTTCAAATATGTTTGTCAAGATTATGTTCATTACTACTATATAAATTCGATTTTAAATACTTAGTGTGGTACATAAATATATTAATGTTCAGAATCTGTTTTGAATAGAATATTGACTTCAATAGAGATTTATCTGGCGGATTGGAAATGGGACGAAAGTCGTTGTTTTTAACCGTAGATACCTAACTTTAGGAACTACCCTCGGTGTGTACTTAAATTAGGGAACTGTTATAATGTAACTAGTTTGACTAGAAACATTATCTCTATATCAGTGTTTAACCCGCTGCGGGTGAACCTTTATATTCTAGAACATAAAGTGTTTTATTAGATAAAGATGTATTGGATAAACACTTTAGATGTGAATAACAGAATTTATATTTTGAATATAAATAAATCTCAAATATATAACATGACAAACGAATAGCTCAAACTGATTTGATCAGATGAAACATATTGTGGCATTGTTGTCTAGGACACAATTAACAGAAATCGTATATCCACACTTTTGAAGAGTGGGTACCTCGGACTGATTTGATTCTATTCAAATAAAGTCTACGAATCTAGTTTAAAAGGCAATGTGCCGATAACACTATTTACTAGGTAAAAGTGTAAATGTGACCGGCGTAAACACACACGTATAACGCAAGCGTACGTATCGTTCAAGTAGTATAAAAAGTATCGATCCCACGAGGACTTAAAATCTAAACTATTAATTTTATGAAGTCAAATGATTACTAGTATCTAACGGATTGATTGATTGATTCAAATGGTGACGATTCTAAATTTAAAAACAAGTAAATAAGATTGTTGAAAGTAGGTTTTAAGAAAATTCAATATTAAAGACTATCTAGGGTTGTGATTTCTTTTAATATCATTTTAAAGATGAAGTGGTTATCTTAAAGTTGGGTAATATATTGATTTATTAACTTGGAACACTAAATTATGTAAAAGCCTCTTCCGATGGTCAATTACAATTACCCATTATCATCCAATTGAACCATATGTCTATGTCAACCAAATTACCTAGATTTATTAAGATTAAGTTCCAATTAAGGCTACCCCCGCCCGACAGGTATATTCCTATCCTGTAAGGAAATCTATTCAAGGGTTATCTATCCTCAAGGAAGATCGTGGGCTATTGAGTCTGAGGTCTTAAACTTAAAATCCCTATGTCAAGTTCATTTTAAATTACCTAGTCAATTTTATTAATGGCCAGTTAATTAAAAAGCATTAAGATTAAGACTCAATAAATAAATCTTTATATTACCCAAACTATAATCTAACCCCTTATAAACCGGTGATATTAGAAGTCATCACAACCCAGATAACTAATTTAGTTACAACACATAACTAGGCTGGTAAAAACTTGAAAATAAAAGACATGAAGTAAAAATGCGGTAAAGTAAATACTGAAAAGTAAATTACAATAAAATAAAATGCTAAGGTAAAAGGAATTACTTTTACTACTACTAATTTAGATATCTCCAATAAAATAATATATAAACTTGTGATAATATTACAACCGACCATCTGGCGGTATCCTGATTAAGTCAAATTAGGTTCAACCAGCCATTAAGGCGGTAATATTTGTCCATAAACCAGCATAAAGGCGGAACCAAAATTAAATTACCAACCGACCAATCTGGCGGTATCCTTGATTAGTCAGGTTAAACCAGATTAAAACTAATTACCAACCGACCATATAGCGGTATCCTTTTAAGTCAAATTTTAAATAGTGAATATATTATTTTTAAAGGAGATTAATCTAAATAGCAATAGTAAAAGAATTACCTTTCACCCTAGCTGGGGGAAGTTACCTCCTCATGGTGAATAGTAAAAACTGTAAAAAGTAAAAAGTAAAAATTAAATTACTATTATTACAAAACGTAATTAAAATTAATTACAAAACTAAAATTAAAAGAAACTTAGAGAGAGAAGAACTCCCTATTTACATCAAAGAAATGGGAGGGAATGGTACAAGAAAATCTGAAATTTCGTGCTCAATTTATAGGCGCGGATAGGCCTCGGGCGTCGCGACGCCAAGAGCTTCGGCGTCGCGAAGCTGGAACAGTGATTCGTGGCATGCTCTCAGCTTGACACGTGGCGATTCGGATAAGAGGTGGCTGAGAGATCAATTATGATGCTGACGTGGCGATGACGTGGCAAGGCGGCTGAGATCAATTATCGGCACCGTAAGATTGCGACACATGTCATGGCGCACGTTAGCAGATCGGCTGTGATGGTGACACGTGGCACGGCGCATGTTAGCAAAGTCAAACTTCTCAAATTCTGACCCGTTGACCCGCCGCACGTTAGCATCTCTGGTGCACGTTAGGCGTCGCGAAGCCAAGGGCTTGCGCGTCGCGTCGCGAGAAATTACCAAAATGCCCTTTTCGTCTAATTTTCACTGTTTTGGCCCAAATCACCTCCAGAATGTCCTGAAACTTTATTTATCTACAAAATAACACAAAACACATCAAAATATTCACAAAACTCAAGAAACTATACAAAATATCAGTTTAATGAGTGGGAATAGGGATAGATTTACCATTCATCACACCCCAAACCTAACATTTTGCTAGTCCTAGAGCAAAACATAATATAAAATAACGTAAATAAATTAACTAAGCCACTTTCGTAGGGATCACGGTTGCATTTAGCATATGCAACAAGCCTTTAAACCCCTAGGTGTCCCTAGTGGACGAGTTGTAGTCTCGTGAGGGTTTACAGCAATGATATCCACAAACATTTTACAAAAGTAAAAAGGTAGTGAAACTAATGCACACAAAAGCAAAAAGACAAGCGAAAAAGAATAAAGAAGTTAGTAACTAATCAGGTGAAACTTCTACTCCAAGTTACTAGTTGTTTTGTTTCATTCTAAATTACCAAATAAGTAAATTCTCCGATCATTTTTACCATTTTTCATATACATAGCCAACAAAATAAACACTTATTTTTGCCCACAACAGTCATAAGTGCAGTGGATAAGAGAGTAATTTTTTTGTCCTAAAGTTCTATCAGATTTCACACCTTTTTGTAGCAATGGAATAATTTTTCTCATTTTTCTGATTTTTTCTTTGATTTTTCTTTTCTATTTTTTATTTATATACAATATCTTCCATCTATGTAGCGAGTGTTGGGTCGGTGACTCCCAAACCAGTTGGCTTTAGGGCACCAGGTGTTAAGACACCCCTACGGACTTAATTACTCAGACTTCAGATATATATATTTATGTAGCATCTTCAATCCATGAAACGAGCTTTGGGTCAGTGACTCCCAAACGAGTTGGCTTTAGGGCACTAGGTGTTAAAACACCCTTACAGACTTAAAAACTCGGATCTCAGACGTTTTTTTTTTTTTTTTTTTTTTTTTTTTACTCCTTGCTTTTTGAGATGTATCCTCCAATTAAACTAGAGCACTGAATATTACAAACTTTTCAATTTTAGTTCATGTCCGTATGTTACTATATATGTTCATAATATCTATCAATTGAGCATATGAAGATCCATTTTAGTCCGTTTTAAGGAGAATTCACAAATTAAATAATTCAAAAAGAAATAAACAAAAATTAACTTGTTTCGAAATAGGTTTGAGATACGTCTTAGGAGTGGAAACTCCTTACTCAGCTATCTCTTACTAATTTCTCCTTTTTTGTCAAAATAAAAACACAAAAACACAAAATATTTTTGTAAATGAGACATTGTCCCCAATGTCTTAAACAGTAGAAGAAGAGTTTAGAAAATAATACCTGGTTAACTGAAAATTTACAGGAATTTAAAGGTTAAGATCCAGATTAATCCGACACCTCTTACCACGATCGTCCTCAGACCAATTTATATTTGAAAGAATAGGGTCAACTCGTGGTTCATAGGCTATGAGTTGGTCTATTAGATCCGGAGCAGTTCTGGCAGTAAAGAGGAGTTCTTTTAAAGGTTTTGACACGAACCCATTTCTCCGAGCATCATCAAGAAACACACAAAGAAAATCATAAAATCCATCAACGTTGAGCAGTCCAATTGGTTTTTGGTGTATGTTCAGGTTCGCCCAAGATAGCACAATAAAAATTTCCTCCAATGTACCCAAGCCACCTGGCAAAGCAATAAAAGCATCAGCACGGTTAATCATTTCTACCAGTCGTTCAGACATACCTGGCACCATCAGTTCCTCTCCGTTTGATGGTTCAATAAGATTTTCCTCTGCCAAGGGTTTTGGGATGATTCCCAAAACGTGACTGCCTCATTCCTGTACAGCCTTTGAAACGATCCCCATAAGTCCAAGATTTCCTCCGCCATATATTAAGTGCATATTTCTTGCAGCTAAGACTCGACCCAATTCTTGTGCTGCTTCTACGTATTGTGGTTTAGTACCAACACTACTACCGCAAAACACACAGATGTTTTCAACTCGTCTTCTTGAAGTGGCTTCCATGTTTTACTCTGGATGTCTTCAAAAGTGCAATGATGAGTTGAATTTATAACACCTGAAAAGGGTGAGTAAAATAATAGCACTAGTACCTGCCAAATGACAATTATTAGTTAAACAAATCGTGATAGTCAAAAAGGTATGGATCCTGTCGGAGAAAATAAAACAAAACAAATTACAATTATTAGGAAAAGACAAAGAAATATAATATTTACAAGAAAAATATCGGCTTGATTGACGTCTATGCGTCAGGGACAAGCTTCCCATCCAATTTTCTTATAAACTGGCAAACAAGGTCTTTTTGAGTCAGATTCCCGAGACTTAACAGTTGTCTTTCTTTTTGAAATTGTCTATGTAATTTACGAAAGGCTATGTGAACATATCCACTGGGATGCGTCTCAAGAGTCGAAGATATATCATCTAAAGACTCCTTACTCAAGCCATCCCTAATGATTTTAATTTTGTCTTCGCGATTATCAGACACCATTCCTAAAGAACGACAACGAGTATTGCAATTCCATCGTGCACATTTGTAACAAACACCCATTTGCTTAGCTCTACGTTTCTTTGCATAGGTGCTCCTTCCAAAACCATGCAGATGTGAAATAAAAGAGTCAGAAGACTCACCTGCCAATCGGACACGTGCTTCAATTACCCAACGAATATCATTAGGAACACCATGGATTGTCAGTAACCTCATCCGTTCCAAGCGAGCTTTGTAGACTTTCATCAGAGATTTTTGAGGGAGAGAAGGAAATTGCTTGTGAAGATTTGCGAGAGCTTCTTCCATCTTGAAATGACTTAATCTGTCAAAAATAAACACACAAAATTAAATCACACCAAATCACAATATATACACAAATTGCATGGGTTGCCTCCCTACGAGCGCTAAGTTTTAAAGTCGTCAGCTAGACTTTTACTTCTCGAATGTTAGTCGTCAGCTAGTTTTAAAGTGTGACACTTTCTTTTTGTCGCTCAAATGATTCTCCCCAGTAGTGTTTGACACGCTGACTATTAACCTTGAATGTGTTATTGGTGTTAGGATCCAGTAACTCAACAGCTCCATAAGGTAAAACCTGAGTGATCACAAATGGACCTGACCACCTAGATTTCAACTTTCCAGGGAAAAGTTTCAATCTCGAGTTGTAAAACAACACCTGCTGCCTTGGTTCCAACTGTCTGTGCACTATTTTTGGTCATGCCATTTCTTTGTATTTTCTTTGTATAATCTGGTATTCTCATAAGCATGTAGGCAAAATTCCTCCAATTTGTTAAGTTGATGAAGTCTTTTCTCTCATGCAGCTTGTGAATCAAAATTCAACTTCTTCAGTGCCCAGTACGCCTTGTGCTCAAGCTCAACTGGTAGATGGCACGCTTTCCCAAACACCAATCGATATGGGGACATACCAATGGGTGTCTTGTAAGCTGTCCGGTAGGCCCATAATGCATCATCTAGTTTTGTTGACCAGTCCCTCCTTGTTGATCCAACGGTTCTTTCTAGGATTCTTTTGATTTCCCTGTTTGAAACCTCAACCTGTCCATTTGACTGTGGATGGTAAGCTGTGGCAACCTTGTGAGTAACTCCGTATTTGGATAGGAGTGCATCGAAGTATCTATTGCAGAAATGAGAGCCACCATCACTGATGATTGCACGAGGTGTTCCGAACCGAGTGAAAATATTCTTTTTCAGGAATTTGATCACGACTTTTGAATCATTGGATGGCAGTGCAATTGCTTCGACCCATTTGGAGACGTAGTCTACAGCAACCATGATGTACATGTTTCCGAATGATGGAACAAAGGGTCCCATGAAATCAATACCCCATACATCAAATATTTCCACTTCTAGAATGTTTTGCAATGGTCCTTCGTTTCTCCTGGAAATATTTCCCATTCTCTGGCACCTGTCACATTGAAAAGCAAAAAGATAAGCATCTTTAAAAAGAGTGGGCCAGAACAAACCTGATTGTAGGACTTTGGCTGGAGTTTTGTTTCCACTGAAGTGTCCGCCATATGGTGATGAATGACAGTGCTGTAAAACACTGTTGATTTCCTCATGTGGAACACACCGTCTCAGTAGTTGATCGGCACACCGTTTGAACAGGTACGACTCGTCCCAGACATAGTGCTTGACTTCTTTTAAGAACTTCTTCCGTTCCTTAGTTGTCCATTCCAACGGCCATTTTCCTGACATAATGTAGTTGACATAGTCAGCATACCAATGGACTTCATGTTGTTTTTTGGTAAAAAGCTGTTCATCTGGAAAAGTTTCTTTATTGACAGATCTTTGTCAGCTGTTTCTCCATTCTCGAGCCTCGATAGATGATCTGCCACCTGATTCTCTATTCCTTTCATGTCTCTAATTTCCACGTCAAATTCTTACAGAAGAAGTATCCAACGGATCAATCTGGGTTTGGCATCTTTCTTCGTGATCAGATATTTGATTGCTGAATGATCTGTGTAGACCACCACTTTGGGACCCAACAGATATGAACGGAATTTGTCAAAAGCGTACACAACTGCAAGAAACTCTTTTTCGGTGGTTGTTTAGTTGAGTTGAGCTTCATTCAGAGTTCTGCTGGAGTAGTAAATGGTGTGGAAAATCTTTGCTTTACATTGTCCCAAAACTGCACCATCAGCAAAGTCACTAGCATCGCACATCACTTCAAACGGAAGGGTCCAGTCTGGTGCTACAATGATGGGGGCGGATACCAGCTTCTATTTTTAGATATCAAAAGCTTCCTGGCATTCTTTGGTGAAGTTGAAAGGCACATCTTTCTCCAAAAGATTGCATAGTGGTTTAGCAATCTTGGAAAAGTCTTTGATAAATCTCCTGTAAAAACCTGCATGTCAAAGAAAACTTCGAATACCTTTAGCTGATGTTGGTGGAGGTAGTTTTTCAATTGTCTCTATCTTTGCTTTGTCTACCTCAATCCCCTTTTGTGAGATCCGGTGTCCAAGAACAATGCCTTCTTGCACCATGAAGTGGAATTTCTCCCAGTTAAGTACCAGGTTTGTATCTTCGCACCTTTGTAACACATGTTCCAAATTTTGCAAACAATGGTCAAAAGAATCTCCAAACACAGAAAAGTCATCCATAAAAACCTCCATACTCTGCTCCAGCATGTCTGAGAATATGGCCATCATGCAACGCTGAAATGTGGCAGGGGCATTACATAGTCCAAATGGCATCCTGCGGAAAGCAAAAGTACCATAAGGACATGTAAAGGTAGTTTTCTCCTGGTCTTCTGGTGCGATGGCAATCTGATTGTACCCTGAATATCCGTCCAGAAAGCAATAGAACTCATGTCCTGCCAGTCTGTCTAACATCTGGTCAATGAATGGTAGCGGAAAATGGTCATTTCTCGTGGCTTTGTTCAGTTTCCTGTAGTCCATGCATACTCTCCATCCAGTTACTATTCTTGTTGGGATTAGCTCATTCTTTTCATTGTTAACCACAGTAATTCCTCCTTTCTTTAGTACACACTGCATAGGACTCACCCAACTGCTGTCTGAGATGGGGTAAATGATGCCAGCATCCAACTATTTGATGATTTCTTTCTTCACGACTTCCTTCATATTGGATTTAGTCTCCATTGATGCTCCACTGTGGGTTTGTACTCATCGTTCATCAAGATTTTGTGCATGCAAAATGATGGACTAATGCCTCGAATGTCTGCTATAGTCCAGCCAATGGCTTTCTTGTGCTCTCGTACACTCTCCAACAACTTTTCTTCTTCTCCAATGTTAGTGAAGAAGAAATAATAACAGGTAATTCAGAAAAGTTTCCAAGAATTGCCACCTACCTGAGATGGCTCGGAAGTAACTTCAGCTCCAACTGTGGTGGTTCTTCAATCGAAGGCTTGATTCGATCTTTCTTTGGCAGTTCAAAGTTTTCAACTGGTGGTGTTGCTTTGAATCGGAATGGTTTGTCAAGGTAGTTGATACATTCCAGGATTTCAGTATCTAGCTCGCTTTCAGTCATGTTGGTGATGCAAGCTTCAAGTGTATCTGTGGGATTTGGCTATGTATTTTTAATGATACTTTCAACAATATCAACTCTGAAACATTCTTCTTCTTCTTTTCATCACTCGGGAATTTCATGGCTTTGAAAACATTAAAGGTCACTTCTTGGTCCTGCACTTTCATGGTCAGTTCTCCTTTTTGCACATCAATCACAGTTTTACCTGTAGCGAAGAATGGTCTCCCCAGAATGATAGGTTTCTTGTCTTCTTCCATGTCAAGGATGATGAAATCTGCTGGGAGAATTAGTTTGTCTACTTTCACCAGCACATCTTCAACCACACCTCTTGGAAATGCGAGTGTTCGGTCAGCAAGTTACAATGAAACTGAGGTAGGCATTGCTTCTCTAATCTGCAGTTTCCTGTAAATAGAAAAAGACATCAAGTTAACACTAGCACCTAAATCACATAAAGCCTTACCGATGTAATGTTCTCCAATGGTGCATGGAACTGTGAAACTGCCAGGATCTTTCAACTTTGGGCGAAGTTTCCTCTGAATAATGGTGCTGCATTCTTCCTTTAATGCTATTGTGTCATAGTCTCTCAATCTCCGTTTTCGTGAAAGAATGTCTTTCATGAATTTGACATAACTGGGCATTTCTTCCAAGGCTTCTGCAAATGGGATGTTGATGTGCAGCTTTTTGAAAACCTCCAGGAATCGAGCAAACTGCTTGTCCAGTTTGTTTTTCTGAAGACGGTAAGGAAAAGGTGGAGGTGGAGTGATCTGTTCTTTTTCCTTTGCTTCTTTTTCCTTTGCCTCTTTTTCCTCCATCTATTGTTCAGCTTCTTTTGGAACTTCTTCTTGGGACATCTTGATTCCAACATCTTTGTTGATTTCAGTACCGCTTTTCAAAGTAATGGCTTGACATTGCTCATTCCCTCGGTTCATTTGATTGGGTTCTGTGTTGCTGGGAAGATTACTTGGTGGTCTGTAACTCTGAGCATTGGTCAGGTGTCCGATTTGATTCTCTAGTGCTTTGATGGAAGCTGATTGGCTCTGAAAGATGGCATCGTACTTTTTTAACTGAGCCAGCACTTCTGCTATTCCTGGTTCATTTGCCTGCTCCTGGCCTTTGTTTTGTTGCTGGAATCCAGGTGGTGGATAGTTCCGCTGTTGGCCTGAATTGTTGCTCCATGAAAAATTAGGATGATTCCTCCACCCTGGGTTGTAGGTGTTGGAATATGGATTATTCTCCTGCCTGTTGAAATTGTTGACAAAATTCATCGTTTCTTCAAGTTGGTTCGACTCTGGTGTTCCTCCATATGGTGAACTTGTGGATCTAGTGGTAAGAGTTTCCATGAATTTGCATATCTGATCTAGCTTGGTGTTGACTGCTGTATTGGCTCCACTTTCCTAAATTCCTGCAATTTTTTGGATCATACTCCTTTCTGTTGGCCACAAAGAATTGTTGTTGGCCATTTCTTCGATTAGTTCCCAGGCTTGATCTTCTCCTTTTTCCATTAAAGCTCCTCCAGCAGCAGCATCGATTGTGGTTCTCATTATTCCAGAAAGCCCATTATAGAATGTTTGGACTTGAAGCCATTTTGGAATCTCATGGTGAGGACATTTCCGGAGTAAATCTTTATACCTTTCCCAAGCTTCGTAGAGAGTTTTAGAATCTTGTTGTACAAAGGATGTGATGTCATTCCTCAGTTTTCCAGTTCTGGCTGGTGGAAAATACTTTGCAAGAAATTTTGTGGCTAAAGTGTTCCAAGTTGTGATAGAACCTGCTGGTAGTGAATGTAGCCAAGCTTTAGCTCTGTCCTTCAAGGAATATGGAAAAACTCACAATCTCATTGCTTCTTCAGATTCTCGGTTGTAATTGAAAGTGCCACAAACTTCCAGGAAGTTGCTGATGTGGGCATTAGGATCTTCAGTTGCATTCCCCCCAAACTGAACTGACTGCTGAATCATCTGAATGCATGTTTTGATGTCACCCGCATTTACTGGTAAAGGAGGAAGTACAATGCAAGAAATGAGTCTGTCAATCACCGGAATGGTTCTGTCTCGAATGGGAATTGGTGGTGCAACCTCCAAAGGTTTAGGTTCCATGTTGACTAAAGCTTCTTGGCCTTCTCGCCTTTCCCTTCTCAACTGTCCGATGGTTCTTTCAATTTCTGGGTCAAGCGGTCGTAGTTCAAAATTTCTGGTTCGTCTCATGAAGTTTATGAGAACCTGAAACACAAGAAAACAAAAACAATAACTAAAAAGAAATTAGATACAAGTAAAGGTATCTAACCCCTAAACTAATAGTAAAAGATAAATAAGTCCCCGGCAACGGCGACAAAAACTTGACCGGCGTAAACACACATGTATAACGCAAGCGTATGTATCGTTCAAGTAGTATAAAAAGTATCGATCACACGAGGACTTAAAATCTAAACTATTAATTTTATGAAGTCAAATGATTACTAGTATCTAACGGATTGATTGATTGATTTGAAATGGTGACGATTCTAAATTTAAAAACAAGTAAATAAGATTGTTGAAAGTATGTTTTAAGAAAATTCAATATTAAAGACTATCTAGGGTTGTGATTTCTTTTAATATCATTTTAAAGATGAAGTGGTTATCTTAAAGTTGGGTAATATATTTATTTATTAACCTGGAACACTAAATTATGTAAAAGCCTCTTCCGATGGTCAATTACAATTACCTAGTATAATCCAATTGAACCATATGTCTATGTCAACCAAATTACCTAGATTTATTAAGATTAAGTTCCAATTAAGGCTACCCCCGCCCGACAGGTATATTCCTATCCTGTAAGGAAATCTATTAAAGGGTTATATATCCTCAAGGAAGATCGTGGGCTATTGAGTCTGAGGTCTTAAACATAAAATCCCTATGTCTAGTTCATTTTAAGTTTACCTAGTCAATTTTATTAATGGCCAGTTAATTAAAAAGCATTAAGATTAAGACTCAATAAATAAATCCTTATATTACCCAAACTATAATCTAACCCCTTATAAACCGATGATATTAGAAGTCATCACAACCTCAGATAACTAATTTAGTTACAACATATAACTAGGGCTGGTAAAAACTTGAAAATAAAAGACATGAAGTAAAAATGCGGTAAAATAAATACTGAAAAGTAAATTACAATAAAATAAAATGCTAAGGTAAAAGGAATTACTTTTACTACTACTAATTTAGATATCTCCCATAAAATAATATATAAACTTGTGATAATATTACTAACCGACCAATCTGGCGGTATCCTGATTAAGTCAAATTAAGTCCAACCAGCCATTAAGGCGGTAATATTTTTCCATAAACCAGTCATAAAGGCGGAACCAAAATTAAATTACCAACCGACCAATCTAGCGGTATCCTTGATTAGTCAGGTTTAAACTAGATTAAAACTAAATTACCAACCGACCAATATAGCGGTATCATTTTTAAGTCAAATTTTAAATAGTGAATATATTATTTTTAAGAGAGATTAATCTAAATAGCAATAGTAAAAGAATTACCTTTCACCCTAGCTGGGGGAAGTTACCTCCTCATGGTGAATAGTTTAAACTGTAAAAAGTAAAAATTAAATTACTATTATTACAAAACGTAATTAAAATTAATTACAAAACTAAAATTAAAAGAAACTTAGAGAGAGAAGAACTCCCTATTTAAATCAAAGAAATGGGAGGGAATGGTACAACAAAATCTGAAATTTCGAGCTCAATTTATAGGCGCGAATAGGCCTCGGGCGTCGCGATGCTGGAACAGTGATTCGTGGCATGCTCTCGGCTTGACACGTGGCGATTCAGATAAGAGGCGGCTGAGAGCTCAATTATGATGCTGACATGGTGATGACGTGGCGCTGACGTGGCATGGCGGATGAGATCAATTGTCGGCACCGTAGGATTGCGACACGTGTCACGGCGCACGTTAACAGATCGGTTGTGACGGTGACACGTGGCACGGCGCATGTTAGCAAAGTCAAACTTCTCAAATTCTGACCCATTGACCCGGCGCACATTAGCAGCTCTGGTGCATGTTAGGCGTCGCGACGCGGGAAATTACCAAAATGTCATTTTCGTCCAATTTTCACCATTTTGGCCCAAATCACCTCCAGAATGTCCTGAAACTTTATTTATCTACAAAATAACACAAAACACATCAAAATATTCACAAAACTCAAGAAACTTACAAAATATTAAGTTAAATGAGTGGGAAATAGTGATAGATTTACCGCTCATCAAAATGCCACCGATCTGTTAATCCTAGTTCATAGTGAAGCAAATGGGCCCATGTCTAGCTAGGCTAGAGGTGGATATGAATATTTCGTGACCTTTACGGATGTGGCATCACGTTATGGTTATGTGTTTCTTTTGAAGAATACAAATCGGAAACTTTTAAAGTTTCGACACGAAATAGACAAACAGATCGGCTAAAGTATTAAACCGTCACGGTAAGATCGTAATGGAAAACACTTAGGCAATAAGTTTCTCATATATTTGAAAGAGTATAGTATTCTTTCAATGAGGACTCCTCCCGGAACACGTCAATTTGACGGTGTGTCCGAACTGAGTAACCGAATTTTGTTAGACATGATGAGGTTAATCATGAGTCGCTCTGAGCTACCATTTCCTTCAACTGATAAGGTTTAAACAGTGCAAGAACTTATTTAGAATAAGGTTCCATAAAATCTGTTTGACAGATTTCATATTAGATATTAACGGGAAAGAAACCGGGTTTCTCATTCTTGATAATTTGGGTATGCTAGGCATGTGTTTGGATGATACCAAACTAAAACCCAAATTGGATAAGTGCCAATTGTCGGTAATCTTAGGGATACCAAAGTATAATACTTATACAACTCACGAGAGAATAATTAGATTGTTGCTCACCATGCGGTTTTCCTAAGAGAAATACTGATATGCAGTGGTAAGTGGGAGGATAGTAAAACTCGATGAAAATCGGAGTAATACTATTCAAGGCTCCAATTCCTGATGTAATCATAATAGTTCATCAAAGATGGAACTATTACCAGTAACCTTCGAATACACAAGAATCGCGTAAGTCGGAGAGAGTCAGAAAATAACCTGGGGTATGGGTTTCTGATCTCACCTCGAAAAGATGTCTATCTTTAGAGGTATACCAACTGACTACGTATGAGGAAGTGATACAAGGTATCGACTCGCTATTATGACAAAGTGCCATATAATCCGAAATGGATTCCATGTAAATCAACAAGTTTAGATACTAGTTGATGTACCGCAAGGCATTGTGCCTACTGGTACTTTATATATCTTCAAGGAAAACATACATGGATGGCAACATACCAACGTATAAAGCTAGGCTTTTAGTGGAAAGGTAGCATTATCAACATTATGTTGATTTCGATTCAACCTTTTAACCGTTGCCATGGTAAATCCATTTGGATAATGCTTGCTAAAGCTGCGTGTTTCATTTATGAAATATGACAGCTTAATGGGAAAATCGCTTTCCTGATAAGGAAACCTTTCGGATGATGTTTGCAACATCCTGTCGATTTTGTCGTATAAAACTAGCAAACAAGGTTTGCGGGTTATTCGATCCATGTTTGGATTGAAGCAAGCATTAGGTTCTTGGAATTGTCGTTTTGATGTAATCATAATAGTTTATGATTAATTCAAAACGAAATGATTCTTGTGTATATAAGGAGGTTAGTGGGAGCGCACTGACATACAGTCCTGTAAATAATGATAATATGCCATTTCTTGGAAATGATATTCCCATAAAAATAATCGGTGAAAGTTTGGCTTTCAGAAAACTCTCCGAGAAATCATACATTGTAAATTGTACGTGACCTGGTGTCTCATACACTTTACACATATGGATTCACAAACAGGCCAATCCAAGTGATAGTCACTGGATTGATGTTAAGAACATCCGTTAGTATCTTAGAGAACTAAGGATGCTGTCTTAAACTATGGAGAATGAGAACTTGAAGTGACTGGGATCACTATAGCAAGTTTCCAAACCGATAAAAATGACTATAAGTCGCAAACGGTACTATACAGTTTGAATAACGGAATAGTGAGCTGGAAATCTTCCAAGCAAGATACTGTTACCGAATAAACAATAAATGCCAGTTATTGCTGCAGTTGAGGTGGCAATAGAAGCCTTCTGGGTCGATAAACAATTCTAATTAGATTAGATATAGTTCTGTTACCAGCTGAGCTAGGCGTCAGCACATGCTAAAGAATTAATGGTCTCATCAATGATCCAGATACATACTTCGATATTCATCTGATTCGTTCGGATCATACATCGTGGTGATGTGATGATCGAATAAATCGCATCAGATGATAATCATGCAAATCCACTGACGAAAGCCTTTTCTCAGCAGTTTGAGCCAACCGTACATAGTTCGGGTGTCAGACACTCAAGTGACTGGCTATAGGCCAAGTGGGAAATTGTTGGACAATTATGACCCATAGCGTCACTATTTGTACAGATCATGGTATTGTTGTACAAATTAACTATGTGACAAACGAGATTGCACTCTTATCATTTGTGATTAGATCACCTAGATATATAAATGATAGGAGGTCCCTAAGATTTGTTCCTGGACGGAGAATGATATGAGACAGTATCAGTTGACGAAGGATAAATCATTAAAAATCCCTAGTCAGAGTATTATCGAGATTGGACATCGATAAATACGTAAAAGACTAGTATTACACTTGTGCGCGTTGTGAGGGCACAACGGCATAGTTCTCATATATTTGGGTATAGGATACTCATGCAAGTGTAATAGGAGGTTGTGTTTTACCGATGGTACGGGAAACAGCTTCGCTCTGGATAGACCCCCTCGGAATTCCATTGGTAGTATGACTATGTGTCTATGGAAGTCCGAAATCAGGGTAGGTATTTGGTCTTAACCTGAGACTTACACCGCTAATACTTGCGACAATCAATATACTTTGGTTGCGGTTGTCCAGGGCTTAAACAGGTTCAGTGTATGCCAATGCTGGGTATATTGAGAATCGTAGTGTGTTGGGTGAGATGTCAAGACGGAAGTATCACTCCAGTCATAATGGAGATGATGGTCACGTAGGATACGGGACTGGTTCTCTTAAATGCTGCAGCTATCGGGATAAAATGACAAGGTCATGTTTATCCGATTATAGAGACTAGTCACCAGACATCTGATATGTGCTTCGTACGGGGAGACACAATCCCAGCCCCAAGCCTAACACATGATCATCCGATACTGGATCGACATACACAATACCACATATATTACGCCTGATATAGATCACTTATTCCTGTAAGCATGCTTCTAGAGAATTGGGTAGGCATGACACTTTGCTAGAAGCCAACCTTGTCTTGTAAATCGGTAAAACGTAGTACAAGGTACTTACATGTACGGATAGTCCGACAACCGTATTTACTGCCAACATATCCGGGTATCTTATGGGTCGCTTCCCGAAGATTCACTGATGACGTATGACTCGCACTTTTAATTAATCTGGGATCTCATGGGTCGCTTCCCTAAAATTCACCGATGACGTATGACTGGCACATAATTAATCTGAGATTAATTATTAGAGAGAGAAAATTAATCTAGGATTAATTACGGAGAAATTTTATCTCGGATAAAATATTATTTAAAGAGAGAGAACGATTAATTTGGAATTAATCGATAAAATAATATATTCGATATATTATACGAAATTAGATTTCGACGCGGAATTAAAATTAGATTTTAATACGGGTGAATGAGTTAATTTAGAATTAATTTGCTAGCAACGTGAATAGTAATTTTGCTACGCATAATTATTTAATTAAATTTGATTTAATTACGTCGCAACGGAAAATTCGTTAATTCGGAATTAGCGAACGCTAGCCCGGGAGTGTTTGCGGGACCACTCGCATTTAGAATCAAGTGGGGCCCACAAGTCACATCACGCGTCACATCATTAGTCATTCTTGTGATTTAAGTCACATCAACTTTGAGTGATGTGATGCTTGTCTCTTTTTGTGATTGATGGGGGTGGTTGAAAGCTTTAATGCTTGTACCCTTTTTTACTTTGGTTTTTGGTTTTAGATTTTAGAAATCTAAATACAAAAAACAACCAACTCATCCTCTCTCTCCCCCTTCTCCTAACTCACGGCTAAGGGCCATTTCTCTCTCAAAATTTCTCCTTCAATGCCGAGAGCAACAATGTGAAAGATAGGGGAATTTTGTTGCAATTTTCTCCAATGCTAGCACATAAATGGTCATCCAAAGGTGGTAGGGAAACAAACCCTTGAGCATGGAATCCATTCCCAAGCTTGGAGCTTGAAGATCATCCATGGAGCACAAAAGTGGAGCTTTACCGAGAGCTTCAAGGAAGGAGCAAAGAAAGTTTTGCGTTCATCGCATCAAAATCCGATCATTGTAAGTATGATTCCGCCACACTTCTTTATTGAATTCATATATTTTCATTGTTTGATTGATCTTCGGACTATAGTAGAAACCCAACAATGGTATCAAGAGCCTTGATTAAGCATGAAAATGATTTAGGATAAAATTGGGTAAAATTTATTTGAGCATGTTTGGTTGAAATTGATTTTTTAAGTATGCTTGAATGATGATAACTTAGAGTTATTTGTGATCAATTTGATGAAAATTGAATTGTATCATATTTTCCCCAAATTATTGGCTTGGCCGAAAGTTGTGTGCCCTAAATGTCATGGTGATTTTTGTTTTTTGAATCATTGGATGAGTTTGAAAGACTTGGGAAATGTTGATTTCAGATTCAATTGGATTGAAATCAGAATTGAACAAAAACCCTAAAATTGCTGTGAGCTTATAGCATGAAATGAGATTGATTTTGCTTCAATTATGTTGGACATGAATTGATAATTAGATAGCATGATTAATTGAGTAAATTAGTATTTTGGAAATGTTAATTTGAGTAATTAATTATGGCTAATACACTTTAGTTAATTAAATTGTGAAATTTGGAATTTTGTAATTTAATTAGTTGGGCTAAATTTGGAATTGGGCTTTTTAAGTTGTATTTGGGCTTAATGGGCTTGGTTGGGCCAAGTATGGTTTAGGTTAATTGGTTGGATCCAATTGGGCCCAAAACCATATCCATAAAGTCCAATATAATATAATGGACCTTTAAAATTTTAAATGGGCCTAAATTGATTTTGGCAAAAAGGTGATTCGTTAATTGGCTTTGGTATTTGGGTTTGACCCATATTGACCAAAGTCCATGCCTTATAATTAATTGAAAGCCCTTGGACTTTAATTAAAGAGACATTGGATGTTAATTGGCTTTGAGACCCGTAAAGATTAGATTTAAAATCTAAGTCGTAAAGGCACATTAAAAAGTGTAATTATTTAATTTGGAATTAATATAGAATTAGTATTGAATACAAATTAAATTGGATTAATGTTGTAGTTAAAATAATTCGAGAATTCGTACTTTGAGTACTTATTCTTAAAACGAGTGGACTCGCACAAATCAAAAGTTGTTTGAACATTGGATGGTCATTAATTTCAGATTATTAATGGGATTAGATTGATTGATAACATGCTTTGTGTGAATACATGGATGTGATGTATGAATAATGTATATCAGATGGATATTAGAGGGTGAAGGCAATTTGGAAATTGTTGTAATAATTTAGAATTTATTAAATTGGACCTGCGTGTCCAGCCTATTACCTCTTGATTCTTTGTATTTCTCTTCTCACCTATTCCCCTCAATGAAAATGAGGTTTCTTTAGAAGTGTTATGTAATTGGGTAGAAGTAAGATTTGTACTAGCGGGAGATAGGAAATGGAGAGATTTGTTCTATGAACAAAGTGTGTTAAATATCCATCCGCATATCATTATTAATTTATTTATCGCGCCTTATTATGCTTTTAGAATGCATGTTTAAGGTTGTATGATGAGACCTTAACAAAGAAAATTAATTGGTTGCCAATTACGCGAAAAACCCTCAACATATATTAAGCGTTTTTCCTTCCATTGAATGATTCATTCTCAAGATCCAAGATTGGCACTGGTTTGTTGGCCAAAGTCAAGGCCTTTGTCCATCGTGTTGGATAATATGACCCATAGCGTCACTATTTGTACAGATCACGGTGTTGTTGTACAAATTAACTATGTGACAAGGAAATTGCACTCTCATCATTTGTGATTAAATCACCATAAATATATAAATGAAGAGAGGTCCATATGGTTAGTTCCTGGATTGAGATGATATGAGACAGTATCAGTCCACCAAGAATGAATCATTAAATATCCCTAGCCGGAGTATTATATCGAGACAGGACATCGGTATAAACGTAGTACGAGGTGCTTACGTGTTCGGATAATCCGACGACCGTATTTACTGCCAACATATCCGGAGATCTCATGGGTCGCTTTCTGAAGATTCACCGATGATGTATAACTCGCACTTTAATTAATCTAGGATTAATTAGAAGAGAGAGAAAATTAATCTGGGATTAATTGCGGAGATATTTTATCTGGGATAAAATATTAATTAAAGAGAGAGAACGATTAATTTGGAATTAATTGATAAAATAATATGTTCGATATATTATAAGAAATTGGATTTCGACGCGGAATTAAAATTAGATTTTAATTCGGGCGAACGAATTAATTTAGAATTAATTCGTTAGCGACGTGAATAGTGATTTCACTAGGCGTAATCATTTAATAATGACGCGACGGAAAATTCGTTAATTTGGAATTAGCGAACCCGAGCCCGAGAGTGATTGCGAGCGCATTCGTATTTCGAATTCGAACGCGGCATGCAAGTCACATCAAGCGTCAAATCACTACTCGCATCAATCGTCAAATCACTTGTCACTTTGAGTGATGTGATATGACATGTTGTCACTTTATTAAAGTGACTTGATGTGAACAGTGATAGATGATTGAAAAGCACTTTTTTGCTTTTTGACTTTGCTTTTTTGAAAAGTAAAAGGAATTGTTTTAATAGAAATAAAAGTGGTAAAAGGTATTATTATTATTATATTTTGGAAATTAAAATATATAAACCTAATTACACTTTTTCTTTCTCTCTCTCTCCTTTTACGCACTTCTCTTTTCCCTCTCTTTTCATCTTCCTCTTCTCACGGCTTCAAGCCGATTTCTTCACAAATGTTTCTGGTTTGACCGAATCAAGGGGGAGCAAGGAGAAGACTTAGTGCTAGCACACCATGAGTGATACATAGGTGATAGGGAAACGAATTTATGAGCTTGGAATCAATTTTTGAAGCTTGGAGCTTGGAACTTCCATGGTGTTCATCAATGGCCGACCATGGAGGAGACAAAAACCAGTGAAACCGAGCAGCCCACTGCATGAGGACGCCACTGCCGAGCATGAAGGGAGGCAGAAAACGCATCTCTTCGTTGCATCTCAAACCGTTCAATGTGAGTTATGTTTCCGCCTTACTTCTTTGATGTGTTCATACTCGTTTTTATGCATGATTTATGATCTTGGGACTTGATTGAAACTCAACACATCGCGGATGTGTTTGAATCATGAAGGCTTTGTTCCATATCGCATGTCTTGTCCAAGTTGTGATTTGTTGGCCAAAGTCAATATCACTTCTTGTCCATCGACATCGATTACGAAGCTTTCCAAAGTCAATGGGTCCCGCTTAACTGGAATCATTGAGTTTGTTGTGCCAAAGCCAAGGCTTAATGGATTCAGAGGAAAAAGGTTAGGGAATATATTGGATATATTGGCATATATAAGATATATGATTCGAACTTGGATGTCCACTTACTAGATCTAGGAATTGGATGAGATCCAATTGATCTTAGAGATCTACCTAGTTAAATATCATACAACTTGTTGGCCAAAGTCAAGGTTGTGTGTTATTTAACGGGATCCTAGCCCACTAGGAAACAAGGTTTCCCGAGTACTCAACAGAGGGTTAGAGGCTCGCCGAAAAATAGTGGAAGGCAAGTATTAAATTTTCAAATTCGTTTAGATACTTGCCAATACGCGCTCATTTCAATTTTTCGTCAATACATATAAATATTTGTTGGACTAATATCATTGTTTGAATTTAACAGTTGGACTGTATTCAAACTACTTCAAATTTATAGTTGATTATATAATTGGATTATAGTAATCAATATATTTGAATTTAACCAAATAAATTATAGTTGATTATATAGTTAGACTATAGTAATCATTATATTCAATAGTACCTGAAATCGTTGATTGGATAGTTGGACTATAGCAATCAATATAACTGAAAGATTAGCGTTTAAAACATAAACCTGGGTAAAAATGTCTTTAAACGGCTTTAATTTTCAAATTGGGAATAAAATCTCAGGATAGTCTTGTGAACTGAGAAGTTACTTTATTTGATAGAGAAACCTATTGGGCCTAAGCCCGGAGTTGAGCAAATAGTAGAACATGATCTTTGGAAGATTCATGTGATGATAACTTTAGTGCTCAATCTGTTATACTTACCGCAATGACACTTTAATTCCGTCATCAAAATTAAGGATTAGATCTTTGTACCTTGATGATGAAATTAAAGATCTTCATAGATTTATTCTTAGATCTTAGAAGTAAAAATTGCATAAGAAGCTCTTTAGCTCGTGTATGTCAGAGGGTACATCTGTCGAGCACTAGGTATCGCAGATGATTACTGACATCGATCAGCTAGGTTAGCTGGGCATTACCTATGTGGCCGAGACTACCAAAGATTTGATCTTATAGTCTCTACCTGAAAGCTGGGGCAGGTTCATTATGAACCAAGAGTAAATTCTTGGAGAGTTGATGGCTATGCTCTAGGAGGCAGAGCCAGAGCTTCTAAAATAGGCAAAGGCAAAATCATCACAGTCTTCTAAGAAGGCAAAAGACATATCCCAATATGTCTGCCTAAACTGTAGCAAATGGGGTCACTGGAAGCGTGACTGCCGTATGGACAAGGCAGACATGAAGGAAATGAAGGCGGGGCAAGGCTGCGACTTCAAGACTGTTTTTCATAAACATGTTCGCTACTGGTTTCAAAATTGGATTTTTGATACTAAGTGTGGTACATAAATATGTACTGATGTACAAAATCTGCTGATTAGCAGGAGACTGACTTCAGTTGAGATTTACCTGCGAGTCAGAAACGGGACGAGATTTGTTGTTTTAACCATAGAATCCTAAGTTTAGGAACTACCCTTTGGGTGTGTACTTAAATTAGGAAACTGTTATAATGTACCTAGTTTGACTAGAAACATTATCTCTATATCAGAGTATAACTCGCTGCGAGTATACCTTTATATTCTAGAACACTAAAGTGTTTTATTTTATAAAGATGATATTGAGATAAGCACATTAGATGTGAATAACAGTATTTATATTTTCAATATAAATAAATCTCATATGTATGACATGACAAACAAATAGCTCAAACTAAATTTATCAGGTGAGACTTATTTATGGCATTGTTGTCTGGGACATATTAAACAAGACTCGTATATCCACACTTTCGAAGAGTGGGTACTAGGACGGATTTGATTCTATTCAAATGATGTCTACGAATCTAGTTATTAGGCAAAGTGCCCTAACACCTTTTACTTGGTAAAGTACAAGTGCCATCGATCTGTTAGCCCTCGTTCATAGTGACGTAAGTGGGCCCATGTCTAGCTAGGCTAGAGGTGGATATGAACACTTCGTAACCTTTACGGATGTGGCATCGCGTTATGGTTATGTGTTTCTTTTGAAACACGAATTGGAAACTTTTGATAAATTCAAAGAGTTTCGACACGAAGTAGACAGACAGATCGGCAAGAGTATTAATACATCACGATTGGACTGTGATGGAAAATACTTAAGCAATAAGTTTCTCGAATGCCTGAAAGATTATAGTATTCTTTCAATGTGGACTCCTCCCGGAACACCTCAATTTGACGGTGTTTCGAACTAAGAAACTGAACCTTGTTGGACATAGTAAGGTTAATCATGAGTCGCTCTGAGCTACCATTTTTCTTCAAGGGATACGCATTATACAATGCAACACTTATTTTGAATAAGGTTCATAAAAATCTGTTGGACAGATTTAATATTAGATATGAACAGGAAAGAAACCGAGTTTTCTTATTCCTGAAGATTTGGGAATGCTAGGCATATGTTTGGATGATACCAAACTAGAACCCAAATCGGATAAATGCATAATTTGTAGGTTATCCTAGGGAAACCAAAGTATAGTACTTATACAACTCACTAGAGAACAATGTAAGTGTTGCTCTCCATACGGTTTTCCTAAAAGGAATACCTATATGCAGTGGTAAGTGGGAGGAAAGTAAAACTCGATGAAAATCAGAGTAATACTGTTCCAGGCACCGATTCCTTAACGGAACACAAACAGTTCATCAGGGATGAAACTGTACCACAATCTTGGAATACACAAGAACCGCGTAAGTCAGAGAGAGTCGGAAAACAACCTGGGAGGTATAGGTTTCTGATCTCACCTCATTAAGATGTTAATCTTATTGAGGATGAAAAACCGACTACGTATGAGGAAGTGATACAAGGTATCGACTCCCTATTATGGCAAAGTGCCATGAAGTCTGAAATGGTTTCCATGTATACCAACTAAGTTTGGACACTAGTTGATGTACCGGAAGGCATTGTGCCTATTGGTACTATATTAGTCTTCAAGGAAGACATACATTAATGGCAACATACCAACATACTAAGCTAGGCTTGTAGCGAAAAAGGTATCATTATCAACATTGTGTCGATTACGACGAAACCTTTTACTCGTTGCCATGGTTAAATCTATTTGGATAATGCTTGCTAAAGCTGCATGTTTCATTTATGAAATAAGGCAGCTGAATGTCAAAATCGCTTTCCTTAACGGAAACCTTTTGGAGGATGTTTACAACATCCTAACGGTTTTTTCGTACCAAAACAAGCAAACAAAGTTTGCAAGTGATTCGATCCATTGATGGATTGAAGCAAGCATTGCGTTCTTGGAACTATATCGTTTTGATGTAATCATAATGGTGTATGATTTAATTCAAAATGAATATGATTCTTGTGAATATAAGGAAGTTAGTGGGAGCGCACTGACAGTGACTGTCCTATGAAATGATGACATGTCATTTCTTGTGAAGAATACTTGGGAGAAACAACCTTTATTCTAGGAATGAAGATCTACTGGGATAAATCTAAAAGTTGTTGACACTCTCTGAGTACTCGTACATTGAAATAAATGTACGCGACCTGGTGTCTCATATGCTTTGAGCATATGAAGTCACAATCAGGCCAATCCAAGTGATGGTCACTGGATCGATGTTAAGGACATCCTTAAGTATCTTAGATGCTCTAAGGATGCTTTCTTAAACTATGGAGAATGAGAACTTGAAGTGACTGGGTTCACTGCTACAAGTTTCCTAACCGAAAAAAATGACAATAAGTCGAAAAAGGTACTATATAGTTTGAATATCGGATTAGGAGTAAGATATTGTTACCGATAAACAACAAAAGCGGAATATTGCTGCAGTTGAGGCAACAATAGAAGCCATTTGGATCTTAATAATCCTAATTGGATTAGGAGTAGTTCTGTTAGCAGCTGAGCTAGGCTACAGCACAGGCTAAAGAATTAATGGTCTCATCAACGATCCAAGTCTATACTTCAACTATTCATCTGATTCATTCGGATCATACATCGTGGCGATGTGATGATCGAATAAATCGCATCAGATGATAACTTTGTAAATCCGCTGACGAAAGCATTTTTCTCAACAGAAGTTTGAGCGACCCGTACATAGTTCAAGTGTAGGACACTTGAGTGATTGGCTATAGGTCAAGTGGGAGATTGTTGGACAATTATGACCCATAGCATCACTATTTGTACAAAACATTGTGTTGTTGTACAAATTAACTATGTGACAAAGGAAATTGCTCTTTTATCATTTGTAATTAGATTACCGGGATATATAAATGATAAAAGTACATATGATTAGTTCCGGATTGATAAGATATGAGACAGTATCAATCCATGAAGTTTTAATCATTAAAACATCCCTAGTCGGAGTATTATCGAGATTGGACATCGATAATGCGGAATAGACTAGTATTGCACTTGTGAGTGTTATGGGAGCAAAATGGCATAGTTCTCATATATTTGGGTATTGGATACTCATGCAAGTGTAATATGAGGTTGTGTTTACCGCTGGTACGGAAACAGCTTCGCTCTGGATAGACCCCTCAGAATTCCATTGGTAGTATGACTATGTGTCTATGGAAGTCTGAATCAGGGTAGGTGTATTTGGTCTTAACCTGAGACATACACCGCTAATACTTGCGACAATCAATATACTTTGGTTTTGGTCGTCCAGGGCTTTAACCGGTTCTGTGTACGCCTTTTCTGGGTATATTGAGAATCGTAGTGTATCGGGTGTGATGTCGAGATGGAAGTATCACTCCAGTCATAGTGGAGATGATGGTCACGTAGGATACGTAACTAATACTCGGGATAATATTACTAGGTAATGATTATCCGATTATAGAGACTAGTTACCAGAGATCCGACATGTGCTTCATATGGGGCAGACACAATTCCAGCGCCAGGCCTAGCACGTCACATCCGATACTGGATTGTAATACACAATACTACGTATACTACGTCTGATACAGATTACATATTCCTTTTAGAATATTTCTGGAGAATTGGGTAGGCACGGTGCTTTACTAGAAGCCAACCATGTCTTGTAAATCGGTAAAAACATAGTACTAGGCACCTACGTGTTCGGATAGTCCGACGACCGGATTTACTGCCAACATATCCGGGGATCTCATGGGTCGCTTCCCGAAAATTCACCGATGACGTATGACTCGCACATAATTAATCTGGGATTAATTATTAGAGAGAGAAAATTAATCTAGGATTAATTACGAAGATATTTTATCTGGGATAAAATATTATTTAAAGAGAGAGAACGATTAATTTGGAATTAATCGATAAAATAATATATTCGATATATTATACGAAATTAGATTTCGACACGGAATTAAAATTAGATTTTAATTCGGGCGAACGAGTAAATTTAGAATTAATTCGCTAGCGACATGAATAGTAATTCTGCTAGGCATAATTATTTAATTAAATTTGATTTAATTACGTCGCAATGGAAAATTCGTTAATTTGGAATTAGCGAACCCTAGCCCGGGAGTTTTTGCGGGACCACTCATGTTTAGAATCAAGTGGGGCCCACAACTCACAGCACGCGTCACATCATTAGTCATTCTTGTGATGTAAGTCACATCAACTTTGAGTGATGTGACGCTTGTCACTTTTTGTGATTGATGGGGGTGGTTGAAATCTTTAATGCTTGTACCATTTTTGACTTTGGTTTTTGGTATTAGATTTTAGAAATCTAAATACACAAAACAACCAACTCATCCTCTCTCTCTCTCTTCTCCTAACTCACGTCCAATGGCCATTTCTCTTTCAAAATTTCTCCTTCAATGCCGAGAGCAACAAGGTGAAGGATAAGGGAATATTGTTGCAATTTTCTCCAATGCTAGCACATAAAGGGTCATCCAAAGGTGATAGGGAAACAAACCATTGAGCATGGAATCCATTCACAAGCTTGGAGCTAGAAGATCATCCATGGAGCACAAAAGTGGAGCTTTGCCGAGAGCTTCAAGGAAGGAGCAAAGAAAATGTTGTGTTCATCGCATCAAAATTCGATCATTGTAAGTATGATTCCGCTATACTTCTTTATTGTATTCACATATTTTCATTGCTTGATTGATCTTGGGACTATAGTAGAAACCCAACAGCATAAACTGGACAGATTCTTTCCTTATGTTTCATGCATGTTTGCCTCTTTGGTTATTCCTTTCTGCATTATGTGCTTAAATATCTCTTTTTAATGTAATATGCTTCCATTGTTTCTATTAATGTTCATGGGTATGCAAACGTGTGTGTTAATTAAATTATCTTGCATGTGTTGCATACGACTTAGTTACATTATAGCATAAATCTGTTCATTACGATTGGCATAAGTAAGGGACCATTCCGAACCCAACGGTTTGAGGTCTTCCCTTGTGAGGGGTGAGAGCGGCCTTAAATCATTTCCCAGTTCACACTGGGTGGCGACTCCTTTTTTCTCTGGTTTAGTCCCCCGCGGGCTACTTCGTACTCCCGACAGGCCGCGAGCCCGGACAGCATCACCGCACCTCTGTACATGTTCCTACACCACCTGTTAAGAGAGAATGTTAAAATTAGGAATATTTTTTCATCAATGTTTCATAATAATATGGGCTCTTAATATTATGAAGTTGCTCCCACTCAATTTTTTTAAAATTTTAAGCAAATCGTATTAACCCCAATATGATGGATTTCTTATAGGAAGGATCCCATTATCATCATTTCATAACTCCGACTATGGGCCGGTCGTTATAAAATATGATAATTGGGTAGGTTCCCAACCAATTTATGATATAAATCACAATTCCATGAACATTGGGTTGGGCAATCTGTTGGTTTCTAATTAGGTCCCAAGAATCATCAAACAAGCATGAAAAACGCATGAATACACAAAGGAGAATGGCGGAAACATACTCACAATGAACGGATCTTGCGACGCGAAGAACACAAGCCTTTTCTTCCTCCAAGATGGCTCGGCAGTGGCCCCATTGGCAGTGGACTACTCGGTTTTGACTGGTTTGGCTCCTCCAAGAATCGGCCATTGAAGACCTCTATTGAAGCTCCAAGCTTCAAGCTTCAAAATGGAATCCATGCTCATGTGTTCACTGCCCTATCACCTTAGAATGACCCAAGTGTGTGCTAGCACTTGATTTTGCAACAAAATCAACTCACTTGTTTCTCTATTGTGCTCGGCAGAACCAGAAATGGAGAAGAAGAAAACGGCTCAAAGCCGAAAGTGAGTGAGAAAAGAAGGGAAAAGAGGAGAAGACCGAAAATGGTAAAGGGAGAGAGAAAAGAAAATAAAAATGTTTTATATATATATTTCATTTCCAAAATCAATACCAAAACAATTTTCAATTTTCCAAAAAGTCAAAAGGTAAAAAGCAATTAAATGTTTTTCAACTAACACATCAATCACTCAAATCAATCAATCAAATTGTCACATCACTCAAAGTGACATGTGATTTGACGCTTGATGTGACTATCGATTTGACGCTTCATGTGACTTGCGTGCCGCACTCGAATTCGAAATGTGAATTCACTCGCAAACACTCTCGGGCTCGGGTTCGCTAATTCCAAATTAACGAATTTTTCGTCGCGACGTAATTAAACGATTACGCCTAGCAAAATCACTATTCAAGATTAAAATATAATTTTAATTCCGTGTCGAAATCCAATTTCGCATAATATATCGAATATATTATTTTATCGATTAAGCCCAAATTAATCGTTCTCTCTCTTTAATTAATATTTTATCGCAGATAAAATATCTCCGTAATTAATCCCAGATTAATTTTCTCTCTCATCTAATTAATCCCAGATTAAAAAAGTGCGAGTCATACATCATCGGTGAATCTTCGGGAAGCGACCCATGAGATCCCCGGATATGTTGGTAGTAAATACGGTCGTCGGACTATCCGAACATGTAAGTACCTCGTACTACGTTTGTACCGATTTACAAGACAAGATTGGCTTCTAGCAAAACGTCATGCCTACCCAATTCTCCAGAAATATCCTTATAGGAATATGTTATCTATATCAAGCGTAGTATACCGTAGTATTGCGTATTTCGATCCAGCATCGAATGATCACGTGCTAGGCCTGGGGCTGGAATTGTGTCTGCCCCGTACGAAGCACATATCGGATATCTGGTAACTAGTCTCTATAATCGGATATACATGACCTAGTCATAATATCCCGATAGCTCGAGCATTTAAGAGAACAAGTTTCGTATCCTATAACTGGAGTGATACTTCTGTCTTAACATCACACCCAACACACTACTATTCTCAATATACCCAGCATTGGCGTACACAGAACGTGTTAAAGCCCTGGATGACCTCAACCAAAGTATATTGATTGTCGCAAGTATTAGCGGTGCAAGTCACAGGTTAAGACCAAATACACATACCCTGATTTCGGACTTCCATAGACACATAGTCATACTACCAATGGAATTCCGAGGGGGTCTATCCAGCGCGAAGCTGTTTCCCGTGCCATCGGTAAAACACAACCTCCTATTACACTTGCATGAGTATCCTATACCCAAATATATGAGAACTATGTCGTTGTATCCTCACAACGCGCACAAGTGTAATACTGGTCCTTTACGTATTTATCGATGTCCAATCTCGATAATACTCTGACTAGGGATATTTAATGATTTATCCTACGTGGACTGGTACTGTCTCATATCATTCTCCGTCCAGTAACAAATCATAAGGACCTCTCATTATTTTTACATCTAGGTGATCTAATCACAAATGATAAGAGTGCAATCTCCTTTGTCACATGGTTAATTTGTACAACAACACCATGATCTGTACAAATAGTGACGTTATGGGTCATAATTGTCCAACAATCTCCCACTTGGCCTATAGCCAGTCACTCGAGTGCTTGACACCAGAACTATGTACGGTTGGCTCAAACTGCTGAGAAAAGCTTTCGTCTGCGGATTTGCATGAATATCATCTTGATGCGATTTATTCGATCATCACATCGCCACGATGTATGATCCGAACGAATCAGATGAATATCTAAGTAAGTATCTGAATCGTTGATGAGACCATTAATTCTTTAGCCTGTGCTGACGCCTAGCTCAGCTGCTAACATGACTATATCTAATCTAATTAGATTTATTTATCGACCCAGAAGGCTTCTATTGCTACCTCAGCTGCTGCAATTAACCCACATTTGTTGTTTACTCGGTAACAATATCTTGCTTGGAAGATTTCCAGCTCACTGTATCGTTATTCAAACTGTATAGTACCGTTTGTGACTTTTAGTCGTCTTTATCAGTTATAGGAAACTTGCTACAGTGATCCCAGTCACTTCAAGTTCTCCTTCTCCATAGACTAAGACAGCATCCTTAGTTCTCTAAGATACTAACGGATGTTCTTAACAACAATCCAGTGACTATCACCCAGATTGGCCTGTTTGTGAATCCATATGCTCAAAGCGTATGAGACACCAGGTCACGTACATTTTTCAATGTACGATTTCTCGGAGGGTATTTCGAAAGCCAAGCTTTCGCCGATAGTTATTTTATAGGAATATCATTTTCAAGAAATGACATATTATCATTATTTTATAGGGCATCCACTGTTAGTGCGCTCCTACTAATCCTCTTATATACACAAGAATCAATTTTCGTTTTGAATTAAATCATAAATCATTATGATTACATCAAAACGATAATTCCAAGAACCTAATGCTTGCTTCCATCCAATCATGGATCGAATAACAAGCATTATCCAAATGGATTTACCGTGGCAACAGGTAAAAGGTTGAATCGTAATCAACACAATGTTGATAACGATACCTTTCCGCTAAAATCCTAGCTTTATACGTTGGTATATTGCCATCCATGTACGTCTTCCTTGAAGACTTATATAGTACTAATAGGCACAATGCCTTGCGGTACATCAACTAATGTCTAAACATAGTTGGTATACATGGATTCCACTTCGGACTTTATGGCACTTTGTCATAATAGGGAGTCGATACCTTGTATCACTTCCTCATACGTAGTCAGTTGGTATTCCTCAATAAGATAGAAATCTTTATAAGGTGAGATCAGAAGCACATACCCCAGGTTGTTTTCTGACTCTCTCCGACTTACGCGGTTCTTGTGTATTCGAAGATTAATGGTATAGTTTCATCCTTGATGAACTATTTGTGTTCCATTAAGATTCGGTGCCAGGAATAGTATTACTCTGATTTTCATCGAGTTTTACTATCCTCCCACTTACCACTGCATATCGGTATTCCTTTTAGGAAAACCGCATGGTGAGCAACAATCTAATTATTCTCTTGTGAGGTATATAAGTACAATACTTATGGTATCCCTAGGATAACCTGTATTTGGCACTTATCCAATTTGGGTTCTTGTTTGGTATCATCCAAACGTATGCCTAGCATACCCAAATATACAGGAATGTGAAACCCGGTTTCTTTCCCGTTCATATCTAATATGATATCTGTCAAACATATTTTAATGGAACCTTATTCAAAATAAGTTCTTGCACTGGTTAAAGCTTATCCGTTGAAGGAAATGGTAGCTCAGAGCGACTCATGATTAACCTTATCATGTCTAACAAAATTCGGTTAATCCTGTTCGGACACACCGTCATATTGACGTGTTCCGGGAGGAGTCCTCTTTGAAATAATAATATACTCTTTCAAGTATACTAGAAACTTATTGCCTAAGTATTTTCCATTACGGTCTTACCGTGACGGTATAATACTATAGCCGATCTGTTTGTCTATTTCGTGTCGAAACTTAAGAGTTTCCGATTTATGTTTCAATAGAAACATATAACCATAACGCGATGCCACATCCGTATAGGTCACGAAATATTCATATCCACATCTAGCCTAGCTAGACATGGGCCCACTTGCTTCATTATGAACTAGGGCTAACAGATCAGTGGCATTTACACTTTTACCAAGTAAATAGTGTTTTAGGCACTTTGCCCAATAAACTAGATTCGTAGACTTTATTTGAATAGAATCAAATCAGTCCAAGTACCCACTCTTCGAAAGTGTGGATATGTGATTCTTGTTTAATAGTGTCCCTAACAACTATGCCACATTTAGTTTCTTCTGATCAAATCAGTTTTGAACTATTTGTTTGTCATGTTATATGTTTGAGATATTATTTATATTCAAAATATAAATTCTGTTATTCACATCTAATGTGTTTATCTCAATATCATCTTTATATAATAAAACACTTTAGTGTTCTAGAATATAAAGGTTCACCCGCAGCGGGTTAAACACTGATATAGAGATAATGTATCTAGTCAAACTAGTTACATTATAACAGTTTCTTAATTTAAGTATTAACCCGAAGGTAGTTCCTAAATTCTGGTATCTACGGTTAAAACAGCGACTTTCATCCCGTTTCCAATTCGCAGATAAATCATAATTGATGTCATTATCCTGCTCATAGCAGATTCTGAACATCAATACATATTTATGTACCACACTAAGTATTTAAAATCTAATTTTAATACTAGTAGTGAACATATTTATGACAAACATATTTGAAGTCAGAGCCTTGCTCGTCTTCTATTCCTTCTTGGGATATGTCATTTTATCTTCCTAGAAGATTATAATGATTTTGCCTTTGCCTTTTTCCACATTCCAGTAGCCTTTGGCCAAGCCTCGGGTTTCTAGAATATCGAAGTAAGGGGCGCCTTGCGCTACTTGTATTATTGCAAACTTTGGCTTTGTCTCCTTGAGTATAGCCATTAACTCTCCAAGAGTTTACTATTGCAATAAAAGTATTTCAAAGATCTAAAATAGATCCATGAAAATCCTACAATTTCATTATCATACTTTAAGGATCTAATCCTTAGTTCTGATTCAGAAATTAAGGAGTCTACTTGACAAGTATAATGGATTAAGCACTAAAGTTATCATCACATAAATCTTCCAAAGATTATGCTCTACTATTTGGTTAACTCCGGGCTTAGGCATAATATGTTATTTTATCAAAAAAAGTAACTTATTATTTTTCCAGGACCATCCTGAAATAATTCCCAATTTGAAAAATTATAGTCGTTCAAATACATTTTCTCCCAGGATTATGTTTTAAACACTAATCTTTCATTTTATCTTGATTCTAATAGTCCAACTATTTAATCAATGATTTGTGGTACTATGTATTATATTGATTATTATAGTCCAACTATATAATCAAATATAATTTAAATTAATTAACCTCAATTACATTGATTACTATAATCCAATTATAAAATCAACTGTAAATTGAAATTAATTAATTCAAATATATTGATTACTATAATCCAATTATATAATCAACTATAATATCGTCCAACTGTTTATTAAAACAACAATTTAAATATTAGTCCAACTAACATTTAATCTAATGACGAAATAATTTGTGATTGAGCGCATATGGCAAATAATTAAACGAATATTGCAAATTCAATTCTTGCCTCCCACTATTTTTCGGCGAGCTTCTAACCCTCTGTCGAGTACTCGGGAAACCGCATTTCCTAGTGGGCTAGGATCCCGCTAAATATCACACAATCTTGACTTTGGCCAACAAATTGTATGATAATTAACTAGGTAGATCTCTAAGATCAATTGGATCCAATCCAATTCCTAGATCCGGTAGGGGGACATCCAAGTCCGAAACATATATCTTATATATGCCAATACATCCAATGTATTACCTAACATTTTTCCTCTGAATCAACTAAGACTTGTCTTTGGCACAACAAACTTAGTGATCCCATTTAAGCGCGACCCATTGACCATGGAAAGCTTCGTAATCAATGTCGATGGACAAGAAGTGGTCTTAACTTTGGCCAACAAACCACAACTTGGACAAGACACTGACATGGAACAAAGCCCTCGTGATTCAAACACATCTTTGACAGACAAAGGCCTTGACTTTGGCCAACAAACCAATGCCGTCTCGGATCTTGAGTGAGAATCACTCAATGGAAGGAAAGACGCTTAATATTTAGCGAGGGTTTTTCGCATTCAAATTGGCAACCAATTTATTATCTTTGTTAAGGTCTCATCATCATACACTCTTAAGCATGCATACTAAACACATAATAAAGCGCATATGAAAAATAATAATGATATGCGGTGGATATTTTACATTGATCCTAGATCAAATCTCTCATTTTCTCTCTCCCGCTAGCCCATGTATTTACTTCTACCCGTTACACTACACTTCTAAAGAAACCTCATTTACATTGAGGGGAATAGGTGAGAAGAGAATACAAGGAGTATAAAGGTGATAAGGCTGGACACGCAGGTCCAATTAATAAATCAAATTTATTACAACAATTTCTAAAATTGCCCCACCCATCTAATATCCATCCGATATACATTATTCATGATCGTAACCATGTATTCACACAAGCATGTTATCAATCAATCTAATCCAATTAATTAATCTGATAATTAGTGATCATCCAATGTTCAAACAACGATTTGATTTTGCGCGAGTCAAACTCGTCTTGCGAATAAGTACTCAAAGTACGAATTCTTGAATTAAATTAAACTACAAAATTAAATCCAATTCAATTTGTATTTAATACTAATTCACTATTTAATTCCAAATTAAATATTACACTTTTATTAACGAACCTTTACGACTTAAATTCCAAATTCAATCGTTACGGGTCTCAAAGCCCGATTAACATCCAATGTTTATTTAATTAAAGTCCAATGGGCTTTTAATTAATTTCTTTAAGGCGTGGACTTTTGGTCAACTCGGGTCAAACCGATAACCAAAGTCCAATTCGGGATTTACCCCATAAGCCCAGAAATCAATTTTGGCCCATTAGGCCCAATTAAATAATTAAGGTCCATTAAGTCATAATTGGACTTTATGGATGCGGTTTTGGGCCCAATTGCATCCAACCAAATTGGCCTAAACCTAACTTGGTACAACCAAGCCCAAAAGCCCAATTACAACCTTTAAGGCCCAATATCCAAAATAAGCCCAATTAATTGACTTATAAAATTCCAAATTCCACAATTAATTAACCTAAGTGTAATACACAATTAATTACCCAACTAACATTTCTAAAACATCAATTAGCCTAATTAATCATGCAATTTAACATCAAATAGTGTCCAACACAATTCAATCAAAATCAAACCCAATACATGTTCCAAGTGTCTCGACAATTAGGGTTTTTTCATTCCGATTCAGTTTCAATCCAATTGAACCCACAATCATTATTTCCCAAATCATTTCAACTCATCCAATGAATCAAAATCAAAAAACACCATGAATTTTGAAAATCAATAGAATTCGGCCAAGCCTTTAATTTGGGGAAAATTGACCAATTCAAAATTCAATCCAATTAAACCTCAAATCAACTTTACCCAATTGTTTTAAGTCATCCAATGATCAAACAAACAAAAATTACCAAGACATTAGGGTTCTCTAATTTTCGGCCAAGCCTCCATAATTGGGGAAAATTTGATCCAATCAAATTTCATGAAATTGATCATGCACAACTTCAATTCAACCTCATTCAAGCATACTAAATCAAACAATTTAAACAATTGATGCTCAAATCGATTTTGCCCAATTTTAAACCCTAAAATTTTCATGCTTGATATAAGCTCTGATACCTTGTTGGTTTCTAATTAGGTCCCAAGAATCATCAACAAGCACGAAAATAGCATGAATACACAAAGGAGAATGGCGGAAACATACTCATAATGAACGGATCTTGCGACGCGAAGAACACAAGCCTTTTCTTCCTCCAATATGGCTCGGCAGTGGCTCCCTTTGGCAGTGGACTGCTCAGTTTTGACTAGTTTGGCTCCTCCAAGAATCGCCATTGAAGACCTCCATTGAAGCTCCAAGCTTCAAGCTTCAAAATGGATTCCATGCTCATGTGTTCACTGCCTTATCACCTTAGGATGACCCAAGTGTGTGCTAGCACTTGATTTTGCAACAAAATCAACTCACTTGCTTCTCTATTGTGCTCGGCAGAACCAGAAATGGAGAAGAAGAAAATGGCTCAAAGCCGAGTGAGTGAAGAGAAGGGAAAAGAGGAGAAGACCGAAAATGGTAAAGGGAGAGAGAGAAAAGAAAATAAAAAATGTTTTATATATATATATTTGATTTTCCAAAATCAAATACCAAAACACTTTTCAATTTTCCAAAAAGTCAAAAGGTAAAAAGCAATTAAATGTTTTTCAACTAACACATCAATCACTCAAATCAATCAATCAAATTGTCACATCACTCAAAGTGACATGTGATTTGACACTTGATGTGACTAGCGATTTGACGCTTGATGTGACTTGTGTGCAGCACTTGAATTCGAAATGCGAATGCGCTCGCAAACACTCTCGGGCTCGGGTTCGCTAATTCCAAATTAACGAATTTATCATCACGACGTAATTAAACGATTACGCCTAGCGAAATCACTATTCACGTCGCTAACGAATTAATTCTAAATTAATTCGTTCGCCCGAATTAAAATCTAATTTTAATTCCACGTCGAAATCCAATTTCGCATAATATATCGAATATATTATTTTATCGATTAATTCCAAATTAATCGTTCTCTCTCTTTAATTAATATTTTATCCCAGATAAAATATCTCCGTAATTAATCCCAGATTAATTTTCTCTCTCATCTAATTAATCCCAGATTAATAAAGTGCGAGTCATACATCATCGGTGAATCTTCAGGAAGCGACCCATGAGATCCCTGGATATGTTGGCAGTAAATACGGTCGTCGGAGTATCCGAACACGTAAGTACCTCGTACTACGTTTGTACCGATTTACAAGACAAGGTTGGCTTCTAGCAAAGCGCCATGCCTACCCAATTCTCCAGAAATATCCTTATAGGAATATGTGATCTATATCAAGAGTAGTATACCGTAGTATTGCGTATTTCGATCCAGCATCGAATGATCACGTGCTAGGCCTGGGGCTGGAATTGTGTCTGCCCCGTACGAAGCACATATCGGATGTCTGGTAACTAGTCTCTATAATCAGATATACATGACCTAGTCATAATATCCCGATAGCTTGAGAATTTAAGAGAACAAATTCCGTATCCTATGTGACCATCATCTCCATATGACTGGAGTGATACTTCCGTCTTAACATCACACCCAACACACTACGATTCTCAATATACCCAGCATTGGCATACACAGAACGTGTTAAAGCCCTGGTCGACCTCAACCAAAGTATATTGATTTTCGCAAGTATTAGCGGTGCAAGTCTTAGGTTAAGACCAAATACACCTACCCTGATTTCGGACTTCCATAGACACATAGTCATACTACCAATGGAATTCCGAGGGGGTCTATCCAGAGCGAAGCTGTTTCCTGTACCATCGATAAAACACAACCTCCTATTAAACTTGCATGAGTATCCTATACCCAAATATATGAGAACTATGTCATTGTGTCCTCATAACGCGCACAAGTGTAATACTAGTCTTTTACGTATTTATCGATGTCCAATCTCGATAATACTCTGACTAGGGATATTTAATGATTTATCCTACGTGGACTGATACTGTCTCATATCATTCTCCATCCAGGAACAAATCATAAGGACCTCTCATCATTTATACATCTAGGTGATCTAATCACAAATGATAAGAGTGCAATCTCCTTTGTCACATAGCTGTACAAATAGTGACGCTACGGGTCATAATTGTCCAACACAATCAAACATGTCATAGCTTATGCTAGTCCTTGTGGACACCCAATCTTTGCCACTAAGTTATAAGACCACGCCTAAGGGGTCGCTGCATCTTATGACTCAGAAAAGTTAAACCATTATCAATAGTATGATTTAGGGACATTGGTATTGGTCAGTCTGGTAAAACCTAGTCCTGCCAATACGCTTTAAGCTCTTTGGGTCTATACTTTACATTGGGAGGCAAATTTTAGACTTAAATTATTATTGAGGATTTTAGCAAGTTTAAGTGAATAACTGTCAAATGGATTCCTCCATTGAAAATTCCCCAGAGGGAGGGTGAAGCGAACTCTCTTAAATACTCTTACGTCTTAGGCTCTTATTGCCTTGGTGACAGGAATAAACAATAGATCCTCCAAATTAGTCCAACACTTTAAATATGCTTTAAGGTAAACTTTGAGTAAATGATTATCTAGATGTCTTCACAGCTTTTGCTTTTGGCTATAAAAAGGTAGTGAGTGAAGGAAGACACCAAATCATTATCTAACTCTAGTAATACCTTTGGTTAAATTAACTTTAGTTTGGAAAGTTTTATTAACGCCTTGGTCTCACCCCACTTGTATCCTTTATAATGTCTTTTATTATAAACAAGTGATTTATATTTATTAGCCTTAAAGGTAATAAATCTGTAAGTTCATCACGGAATAATTACTTAGCTAAGGGATAAGCAAAACACTCTATATTTCCTTAGAAAGTCTCTAGATGTTTGCACCCTAAAATAATCATGCCAATTCTAATCATACATAGAATCATCAAGCATGTGAGTTTTAATATGTTGGAATTATTTTAGGCATTAAATAACTTTTATTAATATTTAATTATGATATTGCATTTTATTTTATTCAAATAAATTTACTAATTCACGTTTTTTTACAGATGCTTGAAATTTAAATGCAATTTCACAATTCAAATCTTAACCAAATCATGCAAACCTTGTGCCTAAAATTAAGTTCAGGGTATTAGCTTTCCAACGAGCTTTTACACACCCAATTTCGAGTTCAAATGAGAGAGAACTAATCAAAATAAAAACGGCGCATTGATACCACTGTTGGGAAGCGGCTGCGAGTACGCAGCGGAAAATCAAGAAAAAAATCAAATTATGATGCCGCTATCCCTTTGCCCAAGACCCATTTTTTTTTATTATTCTACAAGCCTAGGCATGTTACTATATATTCTAAGCATAAAAACTCATAAAACATGCAAAGAACATAAACCTAAACATGCTAACTATCATAAGAACTCTAATTAAAATAAAAAAAGAAAAAAACTTAATTGAACTGAAGACTCCTCCAGTCCTCCCTCCAATCTACAAGTTTTTCTCGAACTCAGCAAGCTCTTCCACGTTCCAAAGAGCCACCCAAGTGTGTACCCTCCAAAGGTGCACACACCAAAACCAAAACAAAATGGTAAAACTACGCCTTGAGTGCACGGGTATTTTACCTTTGGTGCTAACCTAGGCAAATCCTTCAAAACTTTTAACTCGAGGTTCCTCTAGTCATTTAGACTTAGGGATCCTCAAAATCAGTGGCTTACTCTTAAACTTTAGAGTTGCTCACTTATATAAACCCAAGATATGAAAGGTTTGGTGCAAAATTTTGTAAGGAATTCATTGGGTTCATATAGGTGCTCCAAATACAACAAAATTAATTAAGAATATGATGTGGGATAAAAGCTAATTTAATCTTATCCATTGGATCTTAATTTAGTGGTTTAATGAGATTATAAAACCCTGATAAGAGTTTGGGCCGAATTGGAATTTAAAACAAATAACAAATAAAAAAAATTTACTATTCACGTTACTACTCACGTTTTTATTTATTTATTTATTCCAATTCCCAAAGTGCCCCTATCGTCATTCACCAACCCCTAAGCCGCTATGAACCTCATAAATAATTTGTTCAATAATTAAACACAATGAACCATTTATGAACAATTCCTACAGTAATCATATATGCTGTTAAATTTATATTGTGCACTGTTAACCATTGATTTCGACTTTATTGTGTGTGACTGTAGGCATTGCATTTTTGCATACCGGCCCGATGATGAGCCTCGAATGGAGACACTACCTTTTAAGTCATGGAAGTCGCGGAAAACGGTCGTCGAAAAGGGAAAGTCAAGAGTTGACACATTTTTGGTTTTGATTCGCTAAGTTCGCTCGGAGTTCGCTTGTTGAATCTTCGTTTCGATTTATATCTTTGGCCCAAAATCACCGCAAACCACTCTAAGCCCACCTAAACACCTAAACCCACATCCAAAGCCCATGAAACCAAAATAAATCAAACACCAAGCCCACCATCCATTAGGCCCACGCCCATGACACTAAAATTACCCCTCCTTACACTATTCAAACATGATTTACCCATCTACCAAACTTACTTTAACCATTCCACCCCACTTTGACAAATAATAAACAAATAACAACACATAATTCAAACCCACACCTCACTCATTCAAACCCTACCTCACCCATACCTCACTCTTCAAACCCACACTTCACTCATTCTCACCCATACCTCACTCATTCAAACCCACACCTCACTCATTCTCACCCATACCTCACTCATTTAAACCCATACCTCACTCATTCACTCACACACCTCCACTATCCCATTTGCCTATATAAACCATCATTTTCCACCTTGGAACCCCTAGCACATATCAAGAGACATCAAGCAAAAAAAATCAAGCATTCACCAAGCATTTTAGGAGAACAAAATAGCCCCCTCATCTCCCTTAGAAGTGACACCACTGCTGCCTATTTCCAAGCCATTCACTGCCTCCTTTAAGACTTGAAGTCACGCCTAAGCCCTTCCATTCACTGCCTCTGATCATTTCAAGCATCCATCCAGCCCCCTAACCCTCACATCTTCACGCATAAAGCATCCATTCGGCTTCCCCTCACTTGCCCTTGCATCCAACACACAAACAGTCCCCATTTCAGCCCATCATCACGCCAAAAACAGTCCAGAAAACACATCCAGGTTAGCCCCCATTTAGCCCCTGGAAATTGCACCCAAATCACCCTAATTTTAGCCCCCAAACCAGTGACAAACTTCCCTAAACACTCTCCAAAATTCGCCCGAAAACAGCAGCTCAAAAGCCCTCAAAACAGTTCCTAAAGTCACCAAAACAGTGAGGAAAAACTGCACTTGCAAACCCTTGAGTAAATCGAGCAAACGGCAGTCCAACGCCTCTCAAAAATCACCAAAATTGACCTCAACCCACTGCCAACCAGTGAGCAAAGTGTGGTGACCTGAACCGCAGCGAAACGAAGTGGAAACAGCAGACGAAACAGCGAAACAGTGAGCAAAATGTCGAACCAGTGAACCGGTGAAATCGTGGTGACTTAGCCCTTCCGACGGCCGTATAACGCACCTCTGAAGAACGACACAAAAGGTTAGACCTGAGGGCACCTATTACTAAATTTTTTTACATGAAATAATGACTTAGGAAGTTTATTTTATGGTATTTTGCATGAATAATTAGTTTAGCATGTTGTTTAGATTTCTTCACATGAAATAATGACTTAGAAAAATGTGTTTTGTGATGATTAGCATGTATAATTAGTTTAGCATGTCGTTTAGATTTCTTCACATGAAATAATGACTTAGAAAAATGTGTTTTATTGATGATTAGCATGTATAATTAGTTTAGCATGTTGTTTAGATTTCTTCACTTCACATGAAATAATGACTTAGAAAAATGTGTTTTATGATTAGCATGAATAATTAATTAACATGTCATTTATTTTAGGTTATGTAAATTAGTAACGTAGAAAAGCATGTAACTTACTTTTCCGTCGTATGAATATCATTAATTAGTGTATGATGTGATTTCGGGTGAATGGAATATGTGTTATTTGGTGGTATATTGGATGGAAACCCGGACATAAATTCCATAGCCGAATCCGAATGGACGGTAATATGGTTTGCACTCGGGATACAATGCCCCGTACCACTTGAAATATTCATATGTTTTATTCCACTCAAACTTGCATTTGAGCATGATTAGACCATTAGAATGTTATTTTACTTTAAGCATGACTTAGTTATTTACCTTTTGTATTAGGAATTTAAGTTGTGGTATGTTTAGATTACCATTCTTGTAGCATGTTTGATGTGTGATGTCGAATGTTTGTCGTAATGAAAAGTTTACTGTTGAAGCATGCAAACCTAGAATTCAGACTACTTCGTCCAACACGTATGTTGAGTAGACTTGGTTACTATTGCAACAAATCCATTCATTACAAACGACATAAGTAAGGGACCATTCTGAACCCAACGGTTTGAGGTCTTCCCTTGCGAGGGGTGAGTGCGGCTTTAAATCATTTTCCCGGTTCACACCGGGTGGCGACTCCATTATTCTCCGGTTTAGTCTCCCGTGGGCTACTCCGTACTCCCAACCGGGCCGCGAGCCCGGGACAGCATGTGTCGTCTAGTTTCTGTGTCCTAAGTCTGGCGACTCCACTGGGGATAGAGAATCGGCCCCGAAATAATGTCTTGTAATTTTTGTGATTTGTGCTTTAAATTAACCATGTCTACTGTGGGTTTAGAGAGTTTAATCAAAGGTGTTATTAAGGCTAGGTGATGGTTTGGTGTCTTCCTTCACTCACTACCTTTCTATAAGGAAAAGCTGTGAAGGCACCTGGATAATCATTCACCCGTAGCTCATTGTTATAGACTAATTTGGAGGACTCGTTGTTTATTCCTGTCACCAAGTGATAAGAGCCTAAGGGGCTTGGGTACTTAAGAGAGCCTTGCTCCACCCTCCCTCTGGGGAATCTACAACGGGAAATCCATTTGACAGTCAGTCACACACCGTAACTCATTGGCACGTACCGTAAGGTATAAAAAAGGTGCGCTCACTTGGTCGCTCGAACCCTTGAGTGGGGAGTCCTAGTTGTGAGCAAACTTTCGTCAGCGGGAGCCTTTGTTTACATTCTTTTAAACCTACATGTGAACCTTAATTGTATGACCCTTAGAAATTATTTATTTATGCCTGTGTTTGGGACCATCGTTATTTGGATTCAATTGGACTTTTTGTCAAGAGATATGAACTGGTTGGGCCATTTAAACTGGAACGAGTTCGTGTCCTTTGATAATTGGGCCAAAGGCTTCTAAAATGACGATGGGCCATTTTATGTATTGGCCTTTTATCATCTGAAGTTATTTGGTTATGTTATCGCGAAGTGTAAACTTGTTGGGCCATTTCAACTGAGACAAGTTTGCACCGCGCAATAATATGATTGAACACTTTAAAATGATAATGGGCCAACCCCCATTTGTGTTAAAAGCCATCATAGATACCCGTTGGGTTGGGGGAAGACTTGTCAGAAGACCATCAGCCAATATGAATGAGTCAGCCAACGAGGGATCCCGCCTGGATCAATTGGAGACCAAAATAATAGGAATTGTTGAGATATTGCAAGCTCTGACTAATGTTGTGGCCAGTTTGACCGCACTCTGTATAGCCGATAACAGAGAGATGGACAATCAGAATGGAAAGACCATCGGGGAACCTTCAGAGACCAAACCCCCTCCTTCCGATATCACCTCTATCAGAAACAGACGATTCTCCAATCTTGGTAGACCTTTGTCAAAGGTGTTTAAGAAACTGAAGATGCAAGGACTTCTAAAACCCTTAAAACCTAGACCACTTCCTAACCATGTGCCACCAACCTCAACCTAAATCAGTATTGTTACTTCCACCAAGAAAAGGGCCATGAAACTAATAACTGCATCCGCCTTAGGCATGAAATCCAAAACCTCATTGATGCCCATAAAATACCCAACCCAGAAAAAGAACAAGCCAACATACACAGAAAACCTCCACCTACCCACATTATTTACTCCGGCCTACCCGACCATCTTGTCTTCCCAACCCACAGCTACCAAACTTCTTGCACAGGGATACGGAGCAACAATGGTAAAAGTAAAATAAAGCAGAGGGAGGATCTTTGGGAAAACTTCTCAGACAGTGATGAGACAGAGGTCGCAGAAAAGGGAAGTGAATGGGAAGAAGAACTACTGTACATGGAGAAATTGATGGTCGAAGGAAATAAGAAAGCAAGGGAAAATAAAGCTGCAATTTATGGAGATGTTTGTCCCCCAGATCTTATTCAGTTATGAACCAGCATTTATTAATAGAGACATTGACTTTGTCTACATGCTCGAACCTTTTTTATGATAATAAAGACGTTCATTTCACTTACTTGACTAAGTTTTTCAACTTGCAACATGAGTATATTTGACAAAGGTATTCAACTCTGGTACTATGATGCACGATGATGTTTATAACACGGGGAATCCTGAAAAGATGTAAGCAGAAAAGACAGTATAGTCATTCAGAAATTAGGAAACGGAGCAGTGAAACTGTCAGACTTGGAAGGGAACGAGTTCACCGAGCCGATCAATGTTAACAGATTGAAGCTGTATTTAGCCTGAGGGAGAGAAGACTGAGCAGTCACCAAGAGAATTGACAGAAGACCTAACCCAACGGGCTAGGAAACTCATGCATACATGCTTGCACGTAACTTGCATCCCTTGTTTTGCGTTTTGTTTTTACAGGTTTCAAGCAAATGGGAACTAGCAAAGGACGATCAGAGACATATGGCGCCGAGGAGCACAATGAGGGTCTCACCCATCAAGAACAGGGGGTATCTCTACACATGTATGTGTATACCTTACATGTACACATCTTTATTCTATTGTTTTGTATTCGCAGGTTTTAAAGAAGAAGAAAAAAAAAAAAAAAAACGGCAGAGATCAAAAGGTGACACAAGCACTGAGGATGACATTGAAGCCACATTGACAGATGGATTTCGGTCATGTCTGGCTGAAGACGATAAATTTAGTGCTAACAGGGAGGCAACCCATACACTTTGTTGCGATTTCTATTTTCATGTTTTGTTTATACATGTCGTAGAATTTTTTATTTTATGTGTTATTTTGGTAGGTAAAAGCGAAGACATAGCATTTTAAGACAGAGGGAATGGTGCTTGGCAATCATAAAGATGGGAGCTAATCCATTAGTGGTGGCAGAGTGAAAGAAGAATTCATGAGACGCATCCTAATGAACTTATGCCAAGCAAGAGGCGTATTGAACAGAATTCCTTTGCTTTAATTATTGCTTTGATTTGCCTTCTTTTGTTATTTTCTGTTATTTTCGTGGACATGATCCACAACTTTTGACCTTTTAGGACTTCTTTTGGCATTTTCTTTTATTTTCGTGGATGGAATCCACGACTTTTTGACATTTCACGATTTCTTTTGTTGTTTTCGTAGACAGGATCCAGTGACCTTTGACTTCTCGTGACCTCTTTTGTGGTTTAGCTAACCACCATTCGGTGAAAGGTATTAGTACATTATTACTTACTCTCTTTTTTTAAGTATTATAAATCCAGCTCAATATTTCTCTCCTCAACACATTCAAATATACATCCGAGTAAAATAGAGAAAATGGAAGCCACTTCAAGAAGACGAGTTGAAACCATTTGTGTGTTTTGCGGTACCAGTGTGGGTACTAAACCGCAATACATAGAGGCAGCACAAGAATTGGGTCGAGTCATTGCTGAACGGAATATGCACTTAATATACGGTGGAGGCAATCTTGGACTGATGGGAATTGTTTCAAAGGCTGTACATGACGGAGGCAGTCCAGTTCTGGGAATCATCCCAAAACCTTTGGCGGAGGCGAATCTGATAGGACCATCAAACGGAGAAGAATTGCTCGTGCCGGGAATGTCAGAGCGACTGGTGGAAATGATTAACCATGCAGATGCTTTTATTGCTCTGCCATGAGGCTTGGGCACGTTGGAGGAAATTTGTATAGTGCTATCTTGGGCGAACCTGAACATACACCAGAAACCTCTTGGATTGTTCAACGTTGATGGATTTTATGATTTTCTTTATGTGTTTCTTGAAGACAACCGAAGAAATGGGTTCGTAAAAAAACCTGTGAACGAACTCCTTTTCACAGCCAGAACTGCCCATGATCTAATTGACCAAATCTTGGCCTTTGAACCGCATGTGGACCCTATCCTTCCGAGATCAAATGGTCCGAGGACGATCGTGGTAAAAAGCGTAAACTGAGTCTGGATCTTAACCTCTAAGTCTTCTGTATTAGTATCTTGTTTATTTTGTGTTATTTAAATATTAAATAAAAAAAAAATGAAAAAAGATGAGTGAGAAGTTTTTAATAGTTAGACATATGTCGATGATGACATTGTATGCTGTAGGGAGAAACCCTAGAAACGATAAGTGCGAGACCACGCTCTCTTCCAGTATTCCGAATGGATTGATCTCAGTTAGACTCACGAGCACTTAATTACAGAATCCTAGCAGTAGAAACCTGAGTAGTTATCGAGGTGACTAGTTGAAGAGATGATGTATTAGTGAATGACCATTTGCCTGGGTGTCCACACTTGTTTACTGATGCTATGATATATGATATGGTGGAAATAAAAATAAAGGTCTCTGAAATAAAAAGAAGAAAGAAAATAGACCACTTATAACCGAGAAGCGTGAAGCTACCCATGGGCGAGTATTAGGACCACCATGAGGAGAAATGCTACCTTAAAGGGTGGTGTGTCAAAAAAGGAAAAGAGAAAAAAAAGAAAAAAAAAGAAAAAAAAAAAGAAAATCCGAAATGAAAAGAAAGAGACAAAAGAAAAAAGACGAAAACCATATCATGTTGAGTATGCTGAAGTAATCACAGAATGTGATTAAGACATCCAGGTTGGTTAGACCCACTTGTTCGATTCTCTGAAACGAAATCACCAAGTTGGCTTACTAAAGGACTAAGCTGCGAAAGAGCCTTAGCACACACACACACACTAAGAGTCTAGTTCAGATCACCCATTCAGACAATCGAAATTGAGTGTATCAAGTACTTTGAAGGTTCTCTGGTTTCGACACGAAGCATTCGTTGAGGACGAAAATATGTTTAGCTATTAAGATTGTCTCGAGAGAGCAATATAGTATGTTTAAATAAATCATTTGCATCATTATCAGTCTTTGCCGGGTATGACACTCTGCGGGTTGAGGCCCACATCACAATCAGTCTTTACTAGGTATGGCACTCTGGGGGCGAGGCCCACAACATTATCAGTCTTTGCCAGGTATGGCACTCTGCGGGTTGAGGCCCACGTCACTATCAGTCTTTGCCGGGTATGGCACTTTGGGGGGCGAGGCCCACATCTTTGTCAGAATCAGTTTTGCCGGGTATAGCACTCTGGGGGGCGAGGCCCACATCTTTATCAGGATCAGTCCGGCCGGATATGGCACTCTATGGGCGAGGCCCACATCTTTGTCAGAATCAGTTTTGCAGAGTGCAGCACTTCGGGTATGGAGACACATCATCAATTTTACCGGGTATGACACTCCGAGTATACAGTATCAGTTTTGACGGGTTTGGTAATCCGAGAATGGAGCAGAGTCCGAGAATGAACAAACCGAGAATGGTAATCTGAGAATGGAGCAGAGTCCAAGAATGGAACGCGATTCGAGAATGGACAACTTCACAGTAACGGTTCGAGAATGGACCACATCACAGTAACGGTTCGGGAATAAACTGCCCCACACGATAACAACATGTTGAAATGAACCATCACATCATCAATATCAGTTTCGGGGATGAGTCCCAGGGCCGAGGCCCACATCAGCTTCAACATCAGTTTTCAGAGATGAGTCACAGGGTCGAGGCCCACTTTAGCTACAGTATCAGTTTCGGGGATGAGTCCCAGGGTTGAGGCCCACATCTGTTACAGTATCAGTTTTTGGGATGAGTCCCAGGGTCGAGGCCCACATCAGCATCAGTATCAGTTTCGGGGATGAGTCACAGGGCCGAGGCCTGCAGCAGCATCAGTATCAGTTTGGGGCGAGGCCCATATCAATATCAGTTTGGGGCGAGGCCCATATCAGTATCCGTCTGGGGGCGAGGCCCATATTTTAGTCAGGGGGCGAGGCCCACGTTAGTATCAGTTTGGGGTGATGCCCATATAAGTTTGGGGCGAGGCCCACATTAGTATCAGTTTGGGGAGAGGCCCATATCATATATCAGTTTGGGGCGAGGCCCACATCAGTATCAGTCTGGGGGCGAGGCCCATATCAGTATCAGTTTGGGCGAGGCCCACATCAGTATCAGTCCGGGGGCGAGGCCCATATCAGTATCAGTTGTGGGGATGAGTCCCAATGCCGAGGCCCACGTCACCATCAGTATCTGTTGTAGGGATGAGTCCCAAGGTTGAGGCCCACATTCAGCATAAGCATCAGTATCGTTTACGGAGATGAGTCCCGAGGGCGAGGCCCACACCAGCTACAGTATCAAGTTTTGGGGGGCGAGTCCCAAGGTCGAGGCCTATATCATCATCTTCAGAAGTTTGGGGATGCATCCTAGGGTTGAGACCCACATCATCATAAGTATATTCTATTTTGGGGATGCGTCCCCGGGCCGAGGCCCATTTTGTCAGCGGTATTGGGATGCGTCCCAAGGTCGAGGCCCCCATTGTCGGTTGCAGTTATCGGGATGCGTCCCAGGGTCGTTGACCCACTGCATCATATTTTGGGGATGCGTCCCCGGGCCAAGGCCCATTTTGTCAGCGGTATTGGGATGCGTCCCAGGGTCGAGGCCCCCGTTGTCGGTTGCAGTTATTGGGATACGTCCCAGGGTCGTGGACCCACTGCATCATATTTTGGGGATGCGTCCCCGGGCCGAGGCCCATTTTGTCAGCGGTAGTGGGATGCGTCCCAAGGTTGAGGCCCCCGTTGTCGGTTACAGTTATCGGGATGCGTCCCAGGGTCGTGGACCCACTGCATCATTTTGGGGATGCATCCCCGGGCCGAGGCCCATTTTGTCAGCGGTATTGGGATACGTCCCAGGGTCGAGGCCCCCGTTGTCGGTTGCAGTTATTGGGATGCGTCCCAGGGTCGTGGACCCACTGCATCATATTTTGGGGATGCGTCCCCGGGCCGAGGCCCAATTTGTCAGCGATATGGGATGCGTCCTAGGGTCGAGGCCCCCGTTGTCGGTTGCAGGTATTGGGATGCGTCCCAGGATCGAGGTCCACTGCATCATCAGCTCAGCTCGAAGCAGCAGGTAAGTCAGGTGGCAACTGGCGAGCCAGGGAAGTAAAAATGCATTGCACGAACTTTGATAAGACTTGTTGGACAATTATGACCCATAGTGTCACTATTTGTACAGATCACAGTGTTGTTGTACAAATTAACTATGTGAAAAAGGAGATGCACTCTTATCATTTGTGATTAGGTCACCTAGATAGATAAATGATTAGAGGTCCCTATGATTTGTTCCTGGACAGAGAATGATATGAGACAGTATCAGTCCACGAAGGATAAATCATTAAATATCCATAGTCAGAGTATTATCGAGATTGGACATCGATAAATACGTAAAAGACTAGTATTACACTTGTGTGCGTTTGTGAGGGCACAACAACATAGTTCTCATATATTTGGGTATAGGATACTCAATCAAGTGTAATAGGAGGTTGGGTTTTACCGATGGTACGGGAGACAGCTTCGATCTGGATAGACCCCCGAAGAATCTCATTGGTAGTATGACTATGTGTCTATGGGAGTCTGCAATCAGGGTAGGTGTATTTGGTCTTAACCTGAGACTTGCACCGCTAATGCTTACGACAATCGATATACTTTAGTTGAGGTCGTTTAGGGCTTTAACAGGTTCTGTGTACTCCGATACTAGGTATATTGGGAATCGTAGTGTGTTTGGTGTGATGTCAAGACGGAAGTGTCACTCCAGTCATATGGAGATGATGGTCACGTAGGATACGGAACTTGTTCTCTTAAATGCTCGAGCTATCGGGATATTATGACTAGGTCATGTATATCCGATTATAGAGACTAGTTTCCAGACATCCGATATGTGTTTCGTACGGGGCAGACACAATTCCAGCCCCAGGCCTTGCACGTGAACATCCGATACTGGACAGAAATACGCAATACTTCGTTATACTACGCTTGATATAGATCACATATTCCTATAAGGATATTTCCGGAGAATTGGGTAGGCATGGCGCTTTGCTAGAAGCCAACCTTGTCTTGTAAATCGGTATAAACGTAGTACGAGGTACTTACGTATTCGGATAGTCCGATAACCGTATTTACTGCCAATATATCCGGGGATCTCATGGGTCGCTTCCCAAAGATTCACCGATGATGTATGACTCGCACTATGATTAATCTGGGATTAATTAGTAGAGAGAGAAAATTAATCTGGGATTAATTTCTAGAGAGAGAAAATTAATCTGGGATTAATTAGAAGAGAGAGAACGATTAATTTGGAATTAATCGGTAAAATTAATATATTCGATATATTAATCGAAATTAGATTTCGATGCGGATTGAAATTGGATTTTAATTCGGGCGAACGAATTAATTTAGAATTAATTCGTTAGCGACGTGAATAGTGAATTTGCTAGGCGTAATCATTTAATTACGAAGCGACGGAAAATTCGTTAATTTGGAATTAGCGAACCCGAGCCCGAGAGTGATTGCGAGCGCATTCGCATTTCGAATTCGAGCACGACACGCAAGTCACATCAAGTGTCAAATCACTAGTCGCATCAATCGTCAAATCACTTGTCACTTTGAGTGATGTGATTTGACATGTAGTCACTTTATTAAAGTGACTATCCCATTTGCCTATATAAACCATCATTTTCCACCTTGGAACCCCTAGCACATATCAAGAGACATCAAGCAAAAAAAATCAAGCATTCACCAAGAATTTTAGGAGAACAAAACAGCCCCCTCATCTCCCTTAAAAGTGACGCCACTGCTGCCTATTTCCAAGCCATTCACTGCCTCTTTTAAGACTTGAAGTCACGCCTAAGCCCTTCCATTCACTGCCTCTGATCATTTCAAGCATCCATCCAGCCCCCTAACCCTCACATCTTCACGCATAAAGCATCCATTCGGCTTCCCCTCACTACCCTTGAATCCAACACACAAAACAGTCCCCATTTCAGCCCATCATCACGCCAAAAACAGTCCAGAAAACACATCCAGGTTAGCCCCCATTTAGCCCCTGGAAATTGCACCCAAATCACCCTAATTTTAGCCCCCAAACCAGTTCACAAACTGCCCTAAACACTCTCCAAAATTCGCCCGAAAATAGCAGCTCAAAAGCCCTCAAAACAGTCCCTAAAGTCACCAAAACAGTGAGCAAAAAATGCACTTGCAAACCCTTGAGTAAATCGAGCAAACGGCAGTCCAACGCCTCTCAAAAATCACCAAAATTGACCTCAACCCACTGCCAACCAGTGAGCAAAGTGTGGTGACCTGAACCGCAGCGAAACGAAGTGGAAACAGCGGACGAAACAGCGAAACAGTGAGCAAAATGTCAAACCAGTGAACCGGTGAAATCGTGGTGACTTAGCCCTTCCGACGGCCGTATAACGCACCTCCGAAGAACGACACAAAAGGTTAGACCTGAGGGCACCTATTACTAAATTTTTTTACATGAAATAATGACTTAGGAAGTTTATTTTATGGTATTTTTGCATGAATAATTAGTTTAGCATGTTGTTTAGATTTCTTCACATGAAATAATGACTTAGAAAAATGTGTTTTGTGATGATTAGCATGTATAATTAGTTTAGCATGTTGTTTAGATTTCTTCACATGAAATAATGACTTAGAAAAATGTGTTTTATGATGATTAGCATGTATAATTAGTTTAGCATGTTGTTTAGATTTCTTCACATGAAATAATGACTTAGAAAAATGTGTTTTATGATGATTAGCATGAATAATTAATTTAACATGTCATTTATTTTAGGTTATGTAAATTAGTAACGTAGAAAAGCATGTAACTTACTTTTCCGTCGTATGAATATCATTAATTAGTGTATGATGTGATTTCGGGTGAATGGAATATGTGTTCTTTGGTGGTATATTGGATGGAAACCCGAACATAAATTCCATAGCCGAATCCGAATGGACGGTAATATGGTTTGCACTCGGGATACAATGCCCCGTACCACTTGAAAGATTCATATGTTTTATTCCACTCAAACTTGCATTTGAGCATGATTAGACCATTAGAATGTTTTTTACTTTAAGCATGACTTAGTTAATTACCTTTTGTATTAGGAATTTAAGTTGTGGTATGTTTAGATTACCATTCTTGTAGCATGTTTGATGTGTGATGTCGAATGTTTGTCGTAATGAAAAGTTTACTGTTGAAGCATGCAAACCTAGAATTTAGACTACTTTCGTCAACACGTATGTTGAGTAGACTTGGTTAATATTGCACAAATCCATTCATTACAAACGACATAAGTAAGGGACCATTCCGAACCCAACGGTTTGAGGTCTTCCCTTGCGAGGGGTGAGTGCGGCCTTAAATCATTTTCCCGGTTCACACCGGGTGGCGACTCCATTATTCTCCAGTTTAGTCTCACGTGGGCTACTCCGTACTCCCAACCGGGCCGCGAGCCCGGAACAGCGTCGTCTAGTTTCTGTGTCCTACAGTGACCTTTTGGGTTCCCCTCAAGTTGGACATGAAATGAATCGTGATAATTTAATCGAACATAAATTATCCTCCGATCTGATGGTCGTTCGATTTCATTGACCAAGGTTGACATGTAGCAACATGCCAATGCCCCCAAATGAGAATGAAAGATATATATACCCATTATGTATGCGATTTACATATGATACGGTCCATCGCCTCACTGTATCCCCACCGTTTGACCTAGGGTATGGAAAGTGTCTACCCATATAGTCAAATGTATGGTGTTGATAGTGTCATGAATCGTGCTAACCCAAGAATCTCACATCATTCTTCCGCTGCGGCCACAATCTCTAGCACTGATCACACATATCAACCCGCGAACTGGAATACTACGTTTATAAGAAAATATTTTCTGAGAGATGATTCTATATTGTATCTTTACAAACTTCATGTGTTTCAACAAATGACCCAATCATACCCTTATGATCGGATCTTTTGAACCGGGAAGGAGAATGTCAAAGTTATTTGATCCACTCATAAGATTGTAATGACCTCAAGTCTAAGGACTAGTCCTACAATTGATACATGAAAGTTCTCACAGACACATGGGATAAACACTCCATGTGAAAACTTTCGGCGGTCAGTTCGATGGACACGAGCAACTCATGCATCCATGTGATACACCAAGCGGACGGATCTCCGCTAGTAGCCTATGAGATCGGCTACCCCACTTAAGGGCGGATCATATCATCATGCTAGTCTCTCCGCTTTGTGAATGCCCAGATTATTCACAATACAATGACTAGGAACGTTTGAGAGTAATGATTCTCATAAGGCGTGGAAGCCATCATCTTATTACTCCAAGGTCTTTATAAAGTGTTTGATGATTCATATAAGTTATGTAAGACACGTATAATAAAGATTGCCATTTTATTAATTAATGAAAATATTACAAATACATGTACATATAGCTCATCCACAAGTTGGGTATAGGGCATATCCCTAAAATTATGCTACCCTCCAAGCTTTGAAACTAGGATCTATGGGCATCTGTCATCCCTAGTCCTGAACTATGATTGGGGGCATTACGTATCATCATCTCCCGATTCTCTTCATGTGCATATGTTCTCTGTCCGTCAATTCCATGTCTGTATAAGTTACATACTGAGGTGGGTTTTTCCCCTATGCCTTGAAAAACTATAAAATCAATATCTAAAAACATTTCTTTTCTCAAACGTAAATTTACATGAAAATATCTGTAATGAAAAATCATCTAACGCCCTATAACATAAAAATATAAGTCTGGAACAAAAAATAACAAAATAAAAGTCAATTTAAAATAAGAGTGTCCACTCACTGTGTTGAAATTTCGTTAGCCTTTCATCACTTTGCTGAAGAACTTGAGTTCCGTGCGATGATCTATCATCGATAATTTCGATTAGAAAATGGGCTAAGAATGATTATAATGGAATCAAACTAAATTTTCCTATTCAAATAAGAGATATCACTCTAAGGCATACAACATGTATATCATGACGTAATTTATACGTACGGATTGATACGAGACTTATAGGGTAGCCCTCTAACATGTTCGGGTGATACTGGAATGTCTTGAAACTAATTTGGACAATTATTGGTTCACGGGTTCCGACGAAAGGCAGTACGCGTCGCGACATGAAATATCCAGGGACGTGCTCAAATTTTTACACTGCGCGTCGCGACATATGAACCTTTCGCGTCACGACGCGTAAAGAACCAGAAGCATTCCTAGGAAAATTCCCAGATCACGTCGCGACACAGGGCTTTCTGCGTCGTGACGCAAGCCCAATTTTAGGTCTTGATTCCATTCTCTCATACATAATTTTTTCAAAACTTCCCTCAAACAATCACACAAGCAAATATCCTTCATAAACATTCTATAACATTATCAATATCATTCTCACATCAACTCAAGTCAATACTAAAACATTTATTTAATTTATACCCAAATTTAGCTAATTGGGGAATTCACACAATCACCATTCTTCTTAGCACAACAATCACTCAATCATCATCATTTTCAAATTCTCAACATGTTATACTTATTAAATCATTAAAAATCAAAGTAACTCAATTTGGGTCAAGTTTCCTTACATTCTTTATGCTTGATTTTTTCCATCCTTCAAGTCTTCCATGGTTAACAATGATATTTCTTGCTTCATCCTTTCTCTTCTTCTTTTTTTTCTTCTTCTTATTTTCTTCCCTCCTTCTTCTTCTATTCCTTTTCCTCTCTCTTCTACTTTTTTTTCTTCTTGATTCTTTCCTAATTTTAGGAAATCTTGAATATTGTTCCTTATATATACATAAGGTTGTTTGATATTTGGAAGGATGCAGAAAAATGTGGAAATTTGGAGAATGTTGGTGACTTTTTAGAGAATCTTGTGGTACTGTTCATCTAGATTTTTGACTTGAGTTTTCAGCTTACTTATGGTTTGAAATTGGAAAAATGTTCAACTGGAAATTTGTAAATCTCGATCTCAACTTTCCGATGATATAAAATTCATAAGAATCAGAGTGTGAATAACAAAGTTACGACCCAAATACCATGGGCTGTCTAGAATGGAACGTCATATAATTCTGTATCAGGACTTCGAGAAATAACGATTGTCCCCAATGTTTCCTCATGAGTGTATATGAGGGGATCGGTGCCAGGAACAGTATCACTCTGATTTTCATCAAGTTCTACTTTCCTCCCACTTACCACTGCATTTAGGAATTCCTCTTAGGAAAACCACATGGAGAGTAACAAATACCTTGTTCTCTTGTGGGTTGTGGAAATTGGTTTCCCTAGGATAACCAATTACAAATGGGCACTTGTCCGATTTGGGTTCTAGTTTGGTACCATCCAAACATATGCCCAGCATTCCCAAATCTTCAGGAATGAGAAACCTGGTTCCTTTCCTGTCCATATTTCATATGGGGTCTGTCCAACAAACTTTGTCGGAACCTTATTCAAAATAAGTATAACAATGTTCAATTCGTATCCCCTGAAGGAAATTCATAGCTCAGTGCGACTCATTATTGACCTTACCATGTCCAAAAAAGTTCGGTTTCTCTGTTCGGACACACCATTTAATTGAGGTGCTCCGGGAAGAGTTCACTGTGAAAGAATACCATACTCTTTCAAGTAATCGAGAAACTCATTGCTTAACTATTCTCCACCATGGTCCGACCGTAATGTTTTAATACTTTTTCCGGTCTGTTTTTCTACTTCGTGTCGAAACTCTTTGAATATATCAAAAGTTTTCGACTTGTGTGTCATAGGATATACATAACCATAATGCGATGTAACATCCATAACGGTTACGAAGTATTCATAACCACATCTAGCTTAGCTAGACATGGGCCCATATACGTCACCATGAACAAGGGCTAACAGTTCGATTGCACGTATACCCTTTACCGTTAAAAGGCGTTTCAGGCACTTTGCCTAATAAATAAGATTCGTAGACGTCATATAATTTAGCATCAAATCTGTCCATGTATCCATTCTTCAAAAGAGTGGATATACGAGTCTTGTTAATGCATCTCAGACGACAGTGCCACAAATAAGTCTCATCTGATTTACTCAGTTTGAGCTTTTTGTTTGTCATGTTATATGTTTGAGATTCATTTATATTCGAAATATAAATATTGTTATTCACATCTAATTTGTATATCTCAATATCATCTTTATAAACAAAACACCCGGTGTTCTGGAATATAAAGGTATACCCGCAACGGGTTAAACTAGATATAGAGATAATATTTCTAGTCAAACTAGGTACATTATAACAGTTTCCTAATTTAAGTACATGCCCAAATGGCAGTTCCAAAACATAGGTTCCCACAGCCAAAACAGTGACTCTCGTCACTGATCCGACTAATAGGTCAATCTCATCTGAAGCCAATCTCCTACTAATCAGCAAATCCCGCACATCAGTATATATGTATGTACCACATCTAATATCAAAATCCAATTTTAAAACTAGTAGTGGACATGTTTATAAGAAACACATCTGAAGTCGGAGCCTTGCCCGCCTTCACTTCCTTCATGTATGTCTTGTCCATATGGCTGTCACGCTTCCAGTGACCCCGTTTGCCACAGTTTAGGCAGACATCTTGGGATATGTCATTTGTCTTCCCAGAAGACTGTGATGATTTTTCCTTTGCCATTTTTCTTCACATCCCTAGAAGCCTTCGGCAAGCCTTGGCTTTCTGGGATGTCGAAATAAGATGCGCCTTGCGCTTCTTACCCTTCAGAAGCTCTGGCTCTGCCTCCTTGAGCATATCCATTAACTCTCCAAGAGTTTTCTCTTCGTTCAAGATGAACCCACCCCAGCATTCGGGCAGAGACTATAAGATCAAATCTATGGAAGTCTCGGCCTCGTAGGAAATCCCCAGCTAACCTTAGTTGTTCGATGTCAGCAATCATCTGCGACACCTAGTGCTCGACAGATGTACCCTCTGAAATACACGAGCGAAAAAGCTTCTTTTGGAATTCTTACTTCTGAGATATAAGATTAGATCTGTGAAAATCCTTAAATTTCAATATCATACTATAAGGTTCCAATCCTTTATTCTGACGACGAAATTAAGGTGTCATTACAGCAAGCATGACATATTGAGCACTAAATTTATCATCACGATGAGTCTTCTAAAACTCATGTTCTACTATTTGCTCAACTCCGGGTTCAGGCCCGACAGGCTTCCCTATCCAATAGAGTAACTTCTCAGCTCCTAGGATTATCCTGAGATTCATTTCCCAATCTGGAAAATTTACGTCGTCAAAGACATTATCGCCATGATGATGTCCCTATCACTAATCTTTCCAGCCATCTCGATTGCAATAGTCCAACTATTAAATTAACGATTTTGGGTACACTCAAAATGCAATGGTTACTATAGTTCGACTATATAACCAACTACAAGTGGAGTATTGTCATGTACAGTCTAACTGTTCAAAGAAAGAAATATTAAATATTAGTACAACTAATATATTTATAACAACGATAAATTAAAATAAAAGATCGCGTATTGGCAAGTATTTAAATGAAATTGCAAATTTAATACTTGCCTCACACTACTTTTCGGCGAGCCTCTAACCCTCTATGGAGTACTCGGGAAACCTAGTTTCCTAGTGGGCTAGGATCCCGTTAAATAACACACAACCTTGACTTTGGCCAACAAGTTGTATGAAACTTAACTAGGTAGATCTCTAAGATCAATTGGATCCCATCCAATTCCTAGATCCAGTAGGTGGACCTCCAAGTCCGAAACATATATCCAATATAAGTAAATATATCCAATATATTTCCTAACATATTTCCTCTGAATCAACTAAGCCTTGGCTTTGGCTCAACAAGCTTAATGATTCCAGTTAAGCGGGACGCATTGACAGTGGGAAAGCTTCGTAATCGACGTCGATGAACTAGAAGTGACCTAGACTTTCGCCAACAAGTCACAACTGCCCAAGACATTTGATATGGAACAAAGATTTTGTGGTTCAAACACATCCGCGATGGACATTGATCTTGACTTTGGCCAACAAACCAATGCCAATCTTGGATCTTGAGAGAGAACTACTCAATGGAAGGAAAAACACTTAATATTTGATAAGGGCTTTTCGCGTAATTGGCAACCAATTTATTATCTTTGATTAGGTCTCATCATACACCCTTAAACATGCATTCTAAAAACATAATAAGGCACGAAATAAATTAATAATGATATACGGATGGATATATAACAAATTTTTTCCTGGAATAAATCTCTTCATTTCCTCTCTCCCGCTAACATTATTCATACTTCTACCTAATTACATAACACTAAAAGAAACCTCATTTACATTTAAGGGAATTGGTGAGAAGAGAAATACAATGAGAAAATAGATAATAGGCTGGACACGTAGGTCCAATTTAATAAATTCTAAATTTATTACAAAATAATTTCCAAAATTACCCCTACCCTTCTAATATCCATTCGATATAAATTATTCATACAATACATCCAAGTATTCACACAAATCATATTATTCAATCAATCTAATCCAATTAATTAATCTTTGAATTAATGACCATCCAATGTTCAAACAATGATTTGATTTGCGCGATTCCAACTTGTTTAAGAATAAATACTCAAAGTACGTATTCTTGAATTATATCGAACTACAATTTTAAATCCAATTTAATTTGTATTCATTACTAATTCGAATTTAATTCCAAATTAAATATTACACTTTTAAAGGTGTCTTTTAGACTTGGATTCCAAATCCAATCTTTATGGGTCTCAAAGGCCCAATTAATATCCAATACTATTAAATTAAAGTCCAATGGGCTTTTAATTAATTCTTTAGGCATGGGCTTTGGCCATTATGGATCAAACCCATGATGCCAAGGCCAATTAGGAATCACCCTATGCCAAAATCAATTAGGCCCATTAGGCCCAATTAAATATTAAAAGGCTCATTAGTTATATTTGGACTTTATGGTCATGGTTTTTGGCCCAATTTGGATCCAATCTATTTGTCTTAAACCAAGCTTGGCCCAACCAAGCCCATTAAGCCCAAATACAACAAAATTAGCCCAATCCAATTTAAAGACTAACTTTAATTAATTTAACATTCCAAATATTACATTAATTTTAATTAAAGTGTAATAGCCATAATTAATTAGTTAAACCAATATTTCCAAAACATCAATTAAACTAATTAATCATACTTTAATTAATTAACTCATGTACAACCCAAATTGAAGAAAAATCAATCAATTACACATGCTTATTGTTCACGGTAATTTGGGCATAACAATATCCAATTTTTTTTTCAATCAAATTAAATCAATAAACTCATCCAATAGCCTAATCAACAAACAAATCACCATGAACATTATTAGGGTAGATTTGACCAAGCTAGATTTTTAGGGAAAATTAATCTAATCAATTTATCCCAAATCTATTGATTCACAAATCCAATTTATCATCATTAAAGCTCAACCAAACAACTAATTTGAAAAAATCATGCTCCAAACACAAAATTCCCAAATTAAAGTATATAAACCCTAAACTTAAATCATGCTTAGAAAAGGCTCTAATAGCATTGTTAGTGTTCCTAGAACATGCAAAGGATCTCTAAGATGATTTATGTGTGAATGAAACAAATGGAGTTGCAGAATTACTCATATTGATTGGATGAGATTCAAAAAATTTCAATTGTATTTGATGAAGCTCCAAGCTTTGTAAAGTGTTACCAACACTTGGATGAGTTTCCCTATCACCTTCTTTTAACTCTAAATGTGCTAGCAAGTTGAAATTTTGCAACAAAATTCCATGGAGGGAGAGAGAAGTGCCCGGCATTTTGAGGTTGGAGGAGAGAGTGAATAGTTTTTGATATTTTGATTTCTAAAATCAATTACCAAAAATCAAATCCAAAAGTTGGTAAATGCTTTTCCAAAAAGCAAAATGTGTGATACAAGTTTCCAACAAAATCCAAGACCAACTTCTATCACCAAAAAGGTGACTTATGATGTAAGTTGGTGGGCCCCACTTTAAATTCAAAATTCAAGTGGGCTTGCTCAACACACTTCGGGCTCGGATTCGTTTAATCCGATTAAATGAATTTTTTGTCGCGACATAATTAAATCCAATTTAATTAAATAATAAAGCCTCATAAAATTATTACGAAAGTCGCCCACGAATTAATTCCAAATTAATTCGTTCGCTTGAATTAAAATCCAATTTTAATTCCGTGTTGAAATCTGATTTCAATTAATATATCTGATATATTATTTTAGCCCAAATAAATAAATTAAATAGAAAAATCCAATTTAACTATTAAATTTATTTTACCAATTAATTCCAAATTAATCACGTTCTCTCTCATCTCGACGAATTTAATCCCAGATAAATTCTCGACGCAATTAATCCCAGATTAATTCTTTCTCTGATAATTAATCCCAGATTAATTCGTACCGTAATTAATCCCAGATTAATTCTTACCGTAATTAATCCCAGATTAATTTTCTCTCTCATAATTAATCCCAGATTAATTTTGTTCGAGTCAAATGTCATCGGTGAATCTTTGGGAAGCGACCCAAGAGATCTCTGGATATGTTGGAAGTAAATACGGTCATCGGACTATCCGAACACGTGCGTACCCGGTACCACGTTCTTACCGATTTACAAGACATGGTTGGCTTCTAGCAAAGCACCGTGCCTACCCAATTCTCCAGAAATATTCTTTAAATGAATATATAATCTTTATCAGGCGTAGTATACTAAGTATTATGTAGGGATTTTAGGGGCTAAATCTGTTGGATAATATGACCCATAGCGTCACTATTTGTGCAGATCACGGTGTTGTTGTACAAATTAACTATATGACAAGGAAATTGCACTCTCATCATTTGTGATTAAATCACCATAAATATATAAATGAAGAGAGGTCCATATGATTAGTTCCTGGATTGAGATGATATGAGACAGTATCAGTCCACGAAGGATTAATCATTAAATATCCCTAGCCGGAGTATTATCGAGACAGGACATCGATAATGCGGAATAGGCTAGTATTGCACTTGTGCGCGTTGTGAGGGCACAACGGCATAGTTCTCATATATTTAAGTATTGGATACTTATGCAAGTGCGATAGGAGGTTGTGTTTCACCGATGGTACGGGAAACAGCTTCGCTCTGGATAGACCCCTCGGAATCCCATTGGTATTATGACTATGTGTCTATGGGAGGCCGAAATCAAGGTAGGTGTGTATAGTCTTAACCTGAGACTTGCATCGCTAATACTTGCGATAATCGGTAGACTTTGGTCTTGGTGGTACAGAGCTTTAACCGGTTCTGCGTACACCGCTTCTGGGTTTATCAGAGAGTCGTAGTGTATTGGGTGTGATGTCGAGACGGAAGTATCACTTCAGTTATAGTGGAGATGATGTCACGCAGGATACGGTATTAGTGCTCTTAAGTGCTGGCCGGCCATCGAGATATTATGACAAGGTCATGTATATCCGATTATAGAGACTAGTTACCAGACATCCGACATGTGCTTCGGACGGGGCAGACACTTATCCAGCCCCAGCCCTAGCACGTGACTATCCGATACTGGGCCGATATACACAATACTACGGTATACTACGCTTGATACAGATCTATATATTCCTATAAGAATATTTCTGGAGAATTGGGTAGGCATGGCGCTTTGCTAGAGGCCAACCTTGTCTTGTAAATCGGTAAACGTAGTACGCGATACTTACGTGTTCGGATAGTCCGACGACCGTATTTACTGCCAACATATCCGGAGATCTCATGGGTCGGTTCCTGAAGATTCACCGATGACGTATGACTCGCACTTTAATTAATCTGGGATTAATTGGAAGAGAGAGAAAATTAATCTGGGATTAATTCGATGATGAGAGAAAATTAATCTGGGATTAATTACGGAGATATTTTATCACGGATAAAATATCGTTAAAGAGAGAGAACGATTAATTTGGAATTAATCGGTTAAAATTAATATATTCGATATATTAATCGAAACTGGATTTCGACGCTGAATTAAAATTGGATTTTAATTCGGGCGAACGAATTAATTTAGAATTAATTCGTTAGCGATGTGAATAGTGATTTCACTAGGCGTAATCATTTAATTACGACGCGACGGAAAATTCGTTAATTTGGAATTAACGAACCCGAGCCCGAGATTATTTGAGCGAGCGCATTCACATTTCGAATTCGAGTGCGGCATGCAAGTCAATCGTGCGTCAAATCGCAAGTCACATCAAGCGTCAAATCAAATGTCACTTTGAGTGATGTGACATGTTGTCACTTGATTTGAGTGATTGATGTAGAAGTTGAAAAAGCAACTTTTGCTTTTACTTTTTTGACTTTTGGTAAATGGAAAGTTAAAAGAAATGTAAATGGTTTTTAATTAATTTTAGAAAATATAAAAACCTAATTACATTTCTTTTTCTCTCTCTCTCCACACTTCTCTTTTACGCATCTCTTCCTCTCCCTCTCTTTTCTCTCCTTCTCACATACGGCTTTGAGCCATTCTTTTCTTCTGTTTTTGCCGATTGAAAACGAGAAGCAGTGAGATGAAGGTGACGATTTTTGTTGCAAAATCAAGTGCTAGCACACTCTAGGAGGCATACCAAGGTGATAGGGAAGTGTCTTCATGAGCATGGAAAAGCTTGAAGCTTGGAGCTTCAATGGAGGTCATCAATGGCCGAACATGGAGGAGTTCAAAACGCCCAAAACCGAGCAGCCCACTGTCAAGGAGAGCTACTGCCGAACTCAATGGAGGACGAAAATGGCTTGTGTTCTTCTTTGCATCAAAACCGACCATTGTGAGTATATTCCGCACCTCCTATGTTGTGTATTCATTCGTTTTCTTGCTTGATTTGTTTATCTTGGGACATATATTAGAACTCAACAATGGTATCTTGAGCTATTATCAAGCATGAAACTTTTAGGGTTTGAAATTGGGGATAATCAATTCAAGCATGATTTGGTTGAATTGATTGATTAAGTATGCTTGTATGTTGATTAATTGAAGTTGTGCATGATCAATTTCATGAAATTGGATTGGATTCAATTTTCCCCAAATTTTGGGCATGACAAATTGGGTAAAATCAATTGAAGCATGATTTGGTTGAATTGATTGATTAAGTATGCTTGTATGTTGATTAATTGAAGTTGTGCATGATCAATTTCAAGAAAATTGGATTGGATCAATTTTCCCCAATTCTTTAGGTTGAACATGTAACTTGAAATTGGGTAAAATGTGTTTGAGCATGTTTTAATTAAATTGGATGTTTAAGTATGCTTAAAACATGTTTAATTGAGATTGTGTGTGATCAATTTCATGAAAATTGGATTGGATCAATTTTCCCCAAATTGGAGGCATGACCGAAATTGGAAGAACCCTAATGTCTTGGAATTAATTTGTTTTTTGATCATTGGATGACTTAAAACAATTGGGTAATGTTGTTTTGAAGTTCAATTGGATTGAATTTTGATTTGGAACATTTTTTCCCTTTTAAAGTGGCTTGGCCGAATCTTAATGAACATGAAATTCATTGTGATTTTTTGTTTTAATTCATTGGATGAATTGAATTGATTTGGGAAATGTTGATTGTGGATTCAATTGGATTGAAACCGAATCGGATTGAAAAACCCCTAATTGCCGAGACTTGAAAGCATGTAAATTGGGTTTGATTTTAATTGAATTGTGTTGGACACTATTTGGTTGTTAAAGTGCATGATTAATTAGGCTAATTGATGTTTTAGAAATGTTAATTGGGTAATTGATTGTGTATTACACTTAGGTTAATTAATTGTGAAATTTGGAATTTTATAAGTTAATTAATTTGGGCTTGATTTTGGAAATTGGGCTTGTTAGGTTGTAATTGGGCTTTTGGGCTTTGTTGTACAAAGTTGAGTTTAGGCAAATTTGGTTGGATCCAATTGGGCCTAAAACCGCATCCATAAAGTCCAATTATGACTTAATGGACCTTAATTATTTAATTGGGCCCATGGGCCAAAATTAATTTAAAGGCTTATGGGGTAACTCCAGGATTGGATTTTGGTTCTTCGGTTTGACCCGAGTTGACCAAAAGTCCACGCCTTATAGAAATTAATTAAAAGCCCATTGGACTTTAATTAAATAAACATTAGATGTTAATCGGGCTTTGAGACCCGTTGCGATTAAATTTGGAATTTAAGTCGTAAAGGTTCGTTAATAAAAGTGTAATATTTAATTTGGAATTAAATAGAGAATTAGAATTAAATGCGTATTAAATTGGATTTAATTATGTAGTTTAATTTAATCCAAGAATTCGTACTTTGAGTACTTATTCGCAAAACGAGTTTGACTCTAGCAAAAATCAAATCGTTGTTTGAACATTGGATGATCACTAATTATCAGATTAATTAATTGGATTTGATTGATTGATAACATGCTTGTATGAATACATGGTTGCGATGCATGAATAATGTATATCGGATGGATATTAGTCGGGTGGGATAATTTTGGAAATTGTAATAAATTTGATTTATTAATTGGACCTGCGTGTCCAGCCTTATCTCCTATTCTTTGTATTCTCTTCTCACCTATTCCCCTCTATGTATATGAGGTTTCTTTAGAAGTGTAGTGTAACGGGTAGAAGAAATATTTGTTCTAGCGGGAGAGAGAAAGTGAGAGATTTGATCTAGGATCAATGTAAAGTATCCATCCGCATATCATTATTATTTTATCATATGCGCTTTATTATGTGTTTAGAATGCATGTTTAAGGGTGTATGATGATGAGACCTTAACAAAGATAATAAATTGGTAGCCAATTGCACGCGAAAAACCCTCATACAATATCAAGTTTTTTTCCTTCCATTGAGTGATTCTTACTCAAGATCCGAGATTGGCATTGGGTTGTTGGCCAAAGTCAAGCCCTTTGTCCGTCGAAGATGTGTTTGAATCACGAGAGCTTTGTTCCATATCGGTGTCTTGTCCAAGTTGTGGTTTGTTGGCCAAAGTCAAGACCACTTCTTGTCCATCGACATTGATTACGAAGCTTTCCATGGTCAATGGGTCACACTTGACTGGGATCACTAAGTTTGTTGTGCCAAAGCCAAGGCTTAGTTGATTCAGAGGAAAAAGGTTAGGTAATACATTGGATGTATTGGCATATATAAGATATATGTTTAGGATTTGGATATCCGCCTACTGGATCTAGGAATTGGATGAGATCCAATTGATCTTCGAGATCTACCTAGTTAATTATCATACAATTTGTTGGCCAAAGTCAAGATTGTGTGATTTTTAACGGGATCCTAGCCACTAGGAAACACGGTTTCCCGAGTACTCGACAGAGGGTTAGAGGCTCGCCGAAAAATAGTGGGAGGCAAGAATTGAATTTGCAATACTCGTTCAATTACTCGCCATACGCGCTCATTCAAATTATTTCGTCGTTAGATTAAATGTTAGTTGGACTAATATTTAAATTGTTGTTTTAATAAACAGTTGGACTGTATTATATTTGATTATATATAATTGGATTATATTAATCAATATATTTGAATTAATTAATTTCAGTTTACAGTTGATTTTATAGTTGGACTATAGTAATCAATGTAATTGAGGTTAATTAATTTAAATTATATTTGATTATATAGTTGGACTATTATAATCATTATAATAAATAGTACCACAAATCGTTGATTAAATAGTTGGACTATTAGAATCAAGATATAATTGAAAGATTGACATTTAAAACATAATCCTGGGAAAATGTGTTTAAATGGATTAATTTTCAAATTTGGAATAAAGTTTCAGGATGGTCATGGAAATTAATAGGTTATTTTATTTGATAAAATAATATATTAAGCTTGTAGCGCAAGGTTCACCTTAATTCGATATTCCAGAAACACGAGGCTTGGCCAAAGGCTTCTGGAATGTTGAAACAGGTAAAATCATTATAATCTTCTAGGAAGATAAATGACATATCCTAAGAAGGAATAGAAGACGAGCAAGGCTCTGACTTCAAATATGATTGTCATAATTATGTTCACAATTAGTATTGAAATTGGATTTTAAATACTTAGTGTGGTAGATAAAATATATTGATGTTCAGAATCTGTTTTGAACAGAATACTGACTTCAATAGAGATTTATCTGCGAATTGGAAACAGGACGAAAGTCGCTGTTTTAACCGTAGATACCTGAATTTAGGAACTACCTTCGGGTTAGTACGTAAATTAGGAAACTGTTATAATGTATCTAGTTTGACTAGAAACATTATCTCTATATCGCGTATAACCCGATGCGGGTGTACCTTTATATTCTAGAACACTAAAGTGTTTCATTATATAAATATGATATTGAGATAAACACATTAGATGTGAATAACAGGATTTATATTTTGAATATAAATAATATCTCAAATATATAACATGACAAATAAATAGCTCAAACTGATTTGATCAGTTAAGAAACTTAATTGTGGCATAGTTGTCAGGGACACTGATAAACAAGAATCGTATATCCGCACTTTTGAAGAGCGGATACCAGGACTGATTTGATTCCATTCAAATAAAGTCTACGAATCTAGTCTGTTTGGGCAAAGTGCCTAAAACACTATTTACTTGGTAAAAGTGTAAATGCCACCGATCTGTTAGCCCTACTTCATAGTGAAGTAAGTGGGCCCATATCTAGCTAGGCTAGATGTGAACATGAATATTTCGTGACCTTAACGGATGTGGCATCACGTTATGGTTATGTGTTTCTTTTAAAGAACACAAATCAGAAACTTTTAGAGTTTCGACATGAAATAGACAAACAGATCGGCTATAGTATTATACCGTGACGGTAAGACCGTAATGGAAAATACTTAAACAATAAGTTTCTTATATACTTGAAAGAGTATAGTATTCTTTCAAATGAGGACTCTTCCCGGAACACGTCAAAGTGATGGTGTGTCCGAACGGATTAACCGAATCATGTTAGACATGATAAGGCTAATCATGAGTCGCTCTGAGCTACTATTTCCTTCAACGGATAAGTTTTAACAGTGAAATAACTTATTTAGAATAAAGTTCCATAATAATCTGTTTGACAGATTACATATTAGATATGAACGGGAAAGAAACCGGGTTTCTCATTCCTGACTATTTGGGATGCTAGGCATATGTTTGGATAATACCAAACTAAGGACCCAAATTGGATAAGTGCCAATATAGGTTATCCTAAGGGAAACCATAAGTATAGTACTTATAAATCTCACATGAGAACAATGTGATTGTTGCTCACCATGCGGTTTTTCCTGAGAGGAATACCGATATGCAGTGGTCAGTGGGAGGATAGTGATACTCGATGAAAATCGGAGTAATACTGTTCTAGGCACGAAGTCCTTAATGGAACACAAATAGTTCATCTATGATGAATTTATACCATTAATCTTCAGATACACAAGAAACTCGTAGATCGGATAGAGTCAGAAAACGACCTAGGGTATGGGTTTCTGATCTAACCTCATAAAGATGTCAATCTTATGAAGGTATATCCGCCGACTACGTTTTGAGGAAATGATACGAGGTATCGACTCCCTATTATGGTAAAGTGCCATGAATCCGAAATGGATTCCATGTATAACAACTATTTTGGATACTAGTTGTTGTACCACAAGGCATTGTGCCTATTGGTACATTAAATGTCTTCAAGGAAGACATACATGAAAGGCAACATACCAACGTACAAAGCTGGGCTTTTGACGGAAAGGTATCGTTATCAACATTGTGTTAATAACGGTTCAACCTTTTACCTGTTGCCATGGTAAATCCATTTTGAAGATGCTTGTTGATAACTGCATATTTCATTTATGAAATGTGTCAGTTGCAGATCAAAATCGCTTTCCTGAAAATGAAACCTTTTGGAGGATGCTTACAACATCCTGACGATTTTGTATAACCGACAAATAAGCTTTGCGGGTTATTCGATCCATGTTTGGATTGAAGCAAGCATAAGGTTCTTGGAACTGACGTTTTGAAATAATCATAATAGTTTATGATTTGACTCAAAACGAAATAATTCTTGTGTATATAAGGAGGTTAGTGGGAGAGAGCACTGATAATGAAATTCCCATAAAACAATCGGTGAAAGCTTGGCTTTCATAAGAAATTCTCCGTGGAATTCTGGGGAGTAACAACCTTTATTCAAGGAATAAAGATCTACAGGGATAGATTTGGAGTTGTTAACACTCTCAGGAAATTGTACATTTAAAATGTACTTGTATTGGTGTCTCATACGCTTTGAGCATATGGAGTCACAATCGGGACAATCCATTTGATAGTCATTGGATTGAAGTTAAGGACATCTATTAGTATCTTAGAGAACTAAAGATGTTGTCTTGAACTATGGAGATGGAGAACTTGAAGTGACTAGGACCACTGCTGCAAGTTTCCAAACCGGTAAATACTGCGGTACTATAAAGTTTGAATAACGGGACAGTAAGCTGGAAATATTCCGAGCAAGATAACTGTTGCCGAATTAACAACAAATGCGGATTATTGCTGCAGCTGAGGCAGCAATAGAAGCCATTTGGATCAATAATAAATCTAATTAGATTAGATATAGTTCTTTTAGCAGCTGAGCTAGGCGTCAGCACAGGCTAAGGAATTAAAGGTCTCATCGACGATCCAGATATATACTTCTATATCATCTGATTCGTTCGGATCATACATCGTGGCGATGTGATGATCGTATAAATCGCGTCAGAAGGTAATTACGCAAATCCGCTGACGAAACCCTTTCCTCAGCAATTTGAGCGAACCGTACATAGTTCGGGTGTTAGACACTCGAGTGACTGGCTATGTGCCAAGTGGGAGATTGTTGGATAATATGACCCATAACGTCACTATTTGTGCAGATCACGGTGTTGTTGTACAAATTAACTATGTGACAAGGAAATTGCACTCTCATCATTTGTGATTAAATCACCATAAATATATAAATGAAGCGAGGTCCATATGATTAGTTCCTGGATTGAGATGATATGAGACAGTATCAGTCCACGAAGGATTAATCATTAAATATCCCTAGCCGGAGTATTATCGAGACAGGACATCGATAATGCGGAATAGGCTAGTATTGCACTTGTGCGCGTTGTGAGGGCACAACGGCATAGTTCTCATATATTTAAGTATTGGATACTTATGCAAGTGCGATAGGAGGTTGTGTTTCACCGATGGTACGGGAAACAGCTTCGCTCTGGATAGACCCCTCGGAATCCCATTGGTATTATGACTATGTGTCTATGGGAGGCCGAAATCAAGGTAGGTGTGTATAGTCTTAACCTGAGACTTGCATCGCTAATACTTGCGATAATCGGTAGACTTTGGTCTTGGTGGTACAGGGCTTTAACCGGTTCTGCGTACACCGCTTCTGGGTTTATCAGAGAGTCGTAGTGTATTGGGTGTGATGTCGAGACGGAAGTATCACTTCAGTTATAGTGGAGATGATGTCACGCAGGATACGGTATTAGTGCTCTTAAGTGCTGGCCGGCCATCGAGATATTATGACAAGGTCATGTATATCCGATTATAGAGACTAGTTACCAGACATCCGACATGTGCTTCGGACGGGGCAGACACTTATCCAGCCCAGTCCTAGCACGTGACTATCCGATACTGGGCCGATATACACAATACTACGGTATACTACGCTTGATACAGATCTATATATTCCTGTAAGAATATTTCTGGAGAATTGGGTAGGCATGACGCTTTGCTAGAGGCCAACCTTGTCTTGTAAATCGGTATAAACGTAGTACGCAATACTTACGTGTTCGGATAGTCCGACGACCGTATTTACTGCCAACATATCCGGAGATCTCCTGGGTCGGTTCCTGAAGATTCACCGATGACGTATGACTCGCACTTTAATTAATCTGGGATTAATTGGAAGAGAGAGAAAATTAATCTGGGATTAATTCGATGATAGAGAAAATTAATCTGGGATTAATTACGGAGATATTTTATCACGGATAAAATATCGTTAAAGAGAGAGAACGATTAATTTGGAATTAATCGGTAAAATTAATATATTCGATATATTAATCGAAACTGGATTTCGACGCGGAATTAAAATTGGATTTTAATTCGGGCGAACGAATTAATTTAGAATTAATTCGTTAGCGACGTGAATAGTTATTTCGCTAGGCGTAATCATTTAATTACGACGCGACGGAAAATTTGTTAATTTGGAATTAACGAACCCGGGCCCGAGATTATTTGCGAGCGCATTCACATTTCGAATTCGAGTGCGGCATGCAAGTCAAATCGTGCGTCAAATCGCAAGTCACATCAAGCGTCAAATCAAATGTCACTTTGAGTGATGTGACATGTTGTCACTTGATTTGAGTGATTGATGTAGAAGTTGAAAAAGCAACTTTTGCTTTTACTTTTTTGACTTTTGGTAAATGGAAAGTTAAAAGAAATGTAAATGGTTTTTAATTAATTTTAGAAAATATAAAAACCTAATTACATTTCTTTTTCTCTCTCTCTCCACACTTCTCTTTTACGCATATCTTCCTCTCCCTCTCTTTTCTTCCTTCTCACATACGGCTTTGAGCCATTCTTTTCTTCTGTTTTTGCCGATTGAAAACGAGAAGCAGTGAGATGAAGGTGACGATTTTTGTTGCAAAATCAAGTGCTAGCACACTCTAGGAGGCATACCAAGGTGATAGGGAAGTGTCTTCATGAGCATGGAAAAGCTTGAAGCTTGGAGCTTCAATGGAGGTCATCAATGGCCGAACATGGAGGAGTTCAAAACGCCCAAAACCGAGCAGCCCACTGTCAAGGAGAGCTACTGCCGAACTCAATGGAGGACGAAAATGGCTTGTGTTCTTCTTCGCATCAAAACCGACCATTGTGAGTATATTCCGCACCTCCTATGTTGTGTATTCATGCGTTTTCTTGCTTGATTTGTTGATCTTGGGACATATATTAGAACTCAACAAAATCCGTAACGCAGCGGAAACACGGGAAAATCAAATTTCGCATTTCAAAAATTTTTTCGGATTAATTAAATAAACATATTTATTAATTATCCAATAATAGAATTATGAAATAAAATTCAATAAAAAAATTTATGTGAATTTACCAGATTACCCTTACACTTGGTATTTTGTTCATTTTAGTCCGAAATTGTCCGAAACATTTTGAATGATTCTAAATCATTACTAAGATGAATTAAATATGTTCAAATCATCAAAACACCAAAAGCAACCAAAATCCCCAAAAATCCTCATTTGGCGAGAGCACCATTAGGGTGCCAAAGTGTGCATTTTGCACTTCCATGCTTCAAGACACATCCAAATGAAATCCAATCAACATGAAAATTTATATGCATCATATACACATCCAAATACACAACATAAATGAAAAGCCCCAAATTTGGATAAGGTCTTAAATCCTAATTTTTCAATTTCTTCAAATTGGACAAATTAGACCAAATTGGTTAAATCAATTACTTCAATCATGTTTCTTCCATCCAATTAAAGTCTCAACACAATGAAACAACTACAGATCAAATCTAGGTCATTTAAGAGTGGGTCAACAACTCTAGATTACCAACAAAGTTTCCAAAAGCATAAAAGAATACTTATAACTACACTAGTCACAAGCTTCCATCATCATACATGCTCAACACTTTCATCAAAGTTCCATTCACCAAAAACACAAAATATAAAGAAAAGAATAGCATAAGAACATCACAAGATGTAGCCTAGAACATAAGGAACAATTTCCTCTCTAATAGCAAGTTAAGAAAACTTACTAAAATTCAAGCTTTTCTTTACTTTTCCTTTCTTCTTCTCAAGCTTCTCTTGTTTTCTTTTAATGGAATTTTGGTTAAAGTGTACTAGGTTAATTTACCAAATGAAATGAAAATAATGTATACTTGCTAAGAAATTAGCCTTGGCCGAAATTACACAAGCAAATATAAGGAAATGTAATTTCAATTTCATTTGGTTTCAATTTTATCAACTTGTTAAATATCTAATAAACATTTTATAGATATTTTAATTAAGTCAACAAAGGCAACTAAGTCATTTAATCAAATATCCAAATGTTAAGATATTTATATTTTAATTAATTTAATCATTTAACAATTAAATAATTAATTAATTAATTAAATACAAATATATTAAATATATGTAATATTTACATTAAATATCAAATACATATATTCATTTAGGATATTAGTCAAATATCTCAAATTGACTATTAATTAATGTGTATTTAAATTAATCAAGTATTAAATGTAAATACACAATAATTAAGGAAATGACTATCGGGTCCCTAAACATGTATATTGCGTTTAACCTTTAAACGACTTTATAAATAATCAATATTATTTATAAATGTTGCTCTAGTGCTCTACGAGTATATTTCATTATTGAGACTCTCTAGATTCAGGCATATCCGTCACGAAATCCAATTTCGTGTCCATAATTTATCCACCCGTAAATTATGACGATCACGGATAAACTCGCTGAATCATACAGGTCGAGGTCATGGCAAATGTATAATTCCTTCGTCACAAGTATCCGGATATATCCCAGAGATATAGATGTAAACGTCAAATCTCTATGGGGATTATCCAATCGACTATTCTTTTAGCAATCTCAAAAAGAATGTTTAGAACTAGTTTCTAAACTGTACCACGGGCCCATGGTTTTATCTGATTGCTAATCTTGTGGACTACCTATGCTCTGATACACAGAACTGACGGATCCTATCTTGACACACATAGGACACCCTGAGGATCTATCTACACCCAACGAACAGACAGAGGTCTGATCTAAATAGATCGGTGACGTGACTGCCATCTAAGAGTAGAAGATGTCTCATATGCCCACAATGGCATCTCAAGTCTAAGAATCACAAGTGCTACTCAACCCGAGAAGATTCTTATTGACGTTGGCTTACCATCCATTAAAAATCTTTGGTGAGTCGTTCAGTGTTTATCCGATATAAACACCCACACGTCTATACCAGTCTCCAAGACTGATGGTTCATTGAGAAACCATTGGAATCATATATTCCAGTATACGACATGTACCGGTCTCAACGGGTTTACTATACTGACCAAGTAGTGTAAACCTTGACCAGGAATTGTCTGAGAATGACAACTTCATGATACAACTCAATATCAGTTGCGACGTTTTTGCAACTGTACCATGACTAGTCATTCTAAGGTCATTACGTCTTTACCATATTTAAAGATACATTATATTATAGCAACTGCATATATTATTCAAAATAATAATGTTTTACAGAAGTATTCATAAAGAAATACAACCGGGAATTGGCACTGTGAGCACCAACCCCAACAAAAACTCGCACTTGCTCTAGTGCCAATAACGATTGTATCTAATACCCATCGACTCCACGTGTTTATCAAACAACTTCGGAGGTATGGCCTTCGTCAGCGGGTTTGCTACATTATCTTCACTCGGTACCTTGCACACGAAAATATCCCCTCGCGACATAATCTCTCGAATGATGTGGTACTTGGGTTCCACATGCTTCGACTTCTGATGCGCCCTCGGTTCCTTTGCTTGCGCAATGGCTCCAGTATTATCACAGTATAACGGAATCGCATTCTCGATACTTGGGACAACTCCCAATTCTGTGATAATGTTCTTTATCCACACGGCCTCTTTTACAGCTTCGGAAGCTGCAATATATTATGCCTCAGTGGTGGAATCTGCTGTTGATCCCTGTTTGGAACTCTTCCAACAAACTGAACCTCCGTTAAGGGTAAATACGAATCCAGATGTAGACTTTCTATCATCGGGATCCGATTGGAAATCAGAATTAGTATACCCGTTAACTTGCAGTTCGTTTCCTCCATAAATTATTAACTTATCCTTAGTACCTTTAAGATACTTGAGGATATATTTAATGGCCATCCAATGGTCATTACCTGGATTGGACTGATATCGACTAGTTACGCTAACAGTGAAACTGATATCAAGCCTCGTACATAACATGGCATACATTATGCTACCCAAACATGAAACATAAGGTTTGTTAGACATTCTAACCTTCTCATCTTCTGTTTGTGGACTCATCTTCTTTGAAAGATGAATCCCATGTCTGAATGGTATGTTTGCTGTCTTACAGTTACCAAAATTATATCGTTCCAAGATCTTATCTATGTACGTTGATTGGGATAACCCAATCAGCCTCCTTTGTCTATCTCTATAGAGTTTTATCCCTAAAACATAGGAAGCTTCTCCCAGGTCCTTCATGGAGAAATTCTTACAGAGGTACGCTTTTACGCCTTGTAACATACCTAAATCATTCCCAATGATTAGGATGTCATAAACATATAGGACTAAAAATACGACCATGCTCCCACTGGCCTTCTGATACACATAGGATTCTTCCGAATTCTTGAGAAAACCAGATGATCTAATAATCTCATCGAATCGAAGATTCCAACTTCGTGAAGCTTGTTTAAGTCCATAAATGGACTTCTTAAGCTACATACCATGCCCGAGTTTTCGCTGGACGCAAAACCTTCTGGTTGTTCCATATAGATTTCTTCATCAAGAAATCCATTTAGAAAAGCCGTTTTGACATCCATTTGCGAAATCTCGTAGTCATGAAACGCAACTATAGAAAGCAAAATCCGAATAGACTTAAGCATTGCTACTGGTGAAAAAGTTTCATCGTAGTCGATGCCAGGTCGCTGCGTGTAACCTTTTACAACCAGTCGGGCCTTATAAGTCTCAACCTTACCGTCAGGCCCGCGCTTCATTTTGTAAACCCATTTACAACCAATAGGAACAATTCCTTCGGGAAGCGGAACCAAGTCCCAAACTTGATTCTCATGCATTGAGTCTATCTCGGATTTCATGGCACATTGCCATTTCACGGAGTCGATGTCCAACATCGATTCTCTATAGGTGAAAGGATCTGTCCAACATCGATTCTCAAAGCAAAAGCTTATCTTGCTGAGTCACCCTGACATAGGCAGGACAACCCCAAACCTTAATATAATTAAGATTTGGTCTCCTACCGAACCATATCTGATACGGAGTCGTAGGAACAGATTTTGAAGGAATCTTATTCAAAAGATGTGCAGCTGTTAAAAGAGAGTAGCCCCATAAATAATAGGGCAAATCTGTGAAACTCAACATTGATCGGACCATATCCAATAAAGTCTGATTTCTCCTCTCAGACACTCCATTGTGCTGTGGAGTACCTGGAGGAGTATATTGAGCGAGAATCCCATTCTCCTTCATATAATCCATGAACTCACCACTCATATATTCGCCGCCTCGATCAGATCGAAGGTATTTAATATATTGACCAGTTTGTTTTTCTACTTCATTTCGGAACTCTTTGAACTTTTCAAAGGTTTCCGATTTATGTCGCATCAAATAGACATAACCGTACCGTGACAGATCATCGGTAAAGGTAACGAAGTACGAATAACCACTGTGAGCAGCCTGACTTAGTGGACCACATACATCAGAATGTACGAGTTCCAGTAACTTAGTGGCGCGATGTCCAATACCAGAAAATGGGGCTTTGGTCATCTTACCCTGAATACAGGATTCACAAGTTGGATAGGATTAAATGGTAAGATCTGGTATCAAACCATTCCTAACCAGTTGGGTAAGGCGTTTAACGCCTATGTGACCAAGCCGCATATGCCAAAGTTCAGTATCATTAATTACAGGTAAACTACGTTTATTAACTCCAGTATTTAAAATATCTTTTGAAGTTTGCAATGTATAATGACCATGCTGGTTTGGACAACAAAGGATCTGAATATTATTTCTATCATATAAATATAAGGAACTGTTCTTAATATAAAGACAAAAGCCTTCTGTATCCAATACAAAAAGTGATATAATATTAGCTATACATCCTGGTACAAAATGGCATTCATTTAAAAAAAGTGTCTCATTCGGTAATGAGATCTCGCATACTCCCACTGCAACTGCATCCAAAGAGTCTCCACTCTCGAATCGCAACTGCATCTCTCCGGGCTTCAGCCTTCTACTTTCCTTCAGCACCTGCAACGAATTACAAATGTGAATGGGATAAGCAGAATCTAAAATCCAGCTGGATGTAACGGCTTCACAAGCCAAAGATAAATCGATAACTGGAAAAATAAATGTACCTGATGTAGATGCTCTATCTCTCCTCAGCTGGGCGATGTAATCAGGACAGTTCCTTTCCCAATGCCCGACTTTGCCGCAGTGGTGGCATTTGTCTTCAGAAGCGCTATTGGGCTTAGCTATCTTTGCCTGTTGTTGAGGACCGAAACCCTTCTTCTTCTTCCCTTTCTTCTTCTTTCCCTTTGACCATGTCTGGGAAGAAGCAGAGAGAGAAGTAGGTCTCGGAGGGCGAGTCGGAACTCCCTTCTTGAGGTCCTCTTCCACCATGAGCAACATCCTATGTAGCTCTTGGTAGGTACAGACAGTCCCATTCATGTTGAAGTACATCACGAACTGGCGATATGAAGCTGGGAGTGAACCAATAATGACACTCCTACCGAGAATGTCATTCAAGATGAGATTATATTGCCTCAATTGATCGATCAAGTCGATCATCTGAAGAACATGTGGGCTAACATCTTGCCCCTCATCCAAACGCGCATGGAACAGTTCCATTGCGACTTTGTGAACAATTACTTATTCTTGGTTCTCAAACGATTGTCTCAATTGCGTCATCATAGTATTGTTCTTGAGTTTCAGAGACAGTGAATTAAGGATGTACGATTTAACCCTTAAATCATCATCCTTCCAAGTTTCATAAACTTGGCGTTCCTCCTTTGTAGCGTCCGCACCCACAGCAAGGGGCAACGGACCCTCAAGAACATATCCCAGTTTTTCGGAATCGAGGACAATCCTCAAATCCAATTCCCTGTCAGCGAAGTTCTCAGCGCCTTTAAGTTTGTTCGCATCAAGCATACGCACAGACTGATTTGTGGATGGTGCCGCCATCGCAAATCTATCATATAGATCATGAAAAACGGTTAGCAGAAATTAAGCAGTTTCATAAAATATCAAAAGCATAAACTAGATCAGGGATTTTTAATCTAAAAATGCCTCTCCCACAAAATCATGCAATACTGTAATCCCCAAACAAAATACAAAGATTTACTAATTAAATTAAATACAAATAGTGAAAAGTGGATCCCGTGAATATATTTCAGCTCACAGTAGAGGCACGGTCTCGCCTATGTATATTCATCAGGTAGACAACTTTTTTGTCAATCATTCACTAATGACTCCTGGGTTTCCGGTCCTGGTCGTTTCTCATTGTCGCTACGAAGGCAGGCCCACAAGGAGACGTACTAAGGTTAAACTCGTCAATGATAAACTCAAGTTACTTACGTAATCCTGACAGCTAGGGCACGTTCAGAATTCCGCTTTCGCTTGAATTTATCTAGTATCTAATATACATCCGGTATAAATAAATCTCTATCGGCTACACCCTCACAGCAGAGGCACGGTCTCGGATGTAGTCACGGAGAAATATTCATAAACCATATTGACAAGACGGACCACATAACATGCATCAAATACATAATTATATTAAAACCTTATTAATTAAGGATTTTCGGCTAAGTGTCATACACCCTAAATCTAATCAAATTAGATTATAACAAGCATCTATAAAGTCAAGAAAACATGATTAAACATTGATTTAATTAAGGCTAATCATTTTAGGGGGCCTAGAATCAGACTCGCTCTGATACCATTTTGTATGGGTTTTATGGGCTAAATCCAATAACACAGCGGAAACACGGGAAAATCAAATTTTCGCATTTCAAAAATTTTTCTTGGATTAATTAAATAAACATATTTATTTAATTATCCAATAATAGAATTATGAAATAAAATTCAATAAATAAAATTTATGTGAATTTACCAGATTACCCTTACACTTGGTATTTTGTTCATTTTAGTCCGAAATTGTCCGAAACAATTTTGAATGATTCTAAATCATTACTAAGATGAATTAAACATGTTCAAATCATCAAAACACCAAAAGCAACCAAAATCCTCATTTGGCCGAGAGCACCATTAGGGTGCCAAAGTGTGCATTTTGCACTTCCATGCTTCAAGACACATCCAAATGAAATCCAATCAACATGAAACTTTATATGCATCATATACACATCCAAATACACAACATAAATTAAAAGCCCAAATTTGGATAAGGTCTTAAACCCTAATTTTCAATTTCTTCAAATTGGATAAATTAGACCAAATTGGTTAAATCAATTACTTCAATCATGTTTCTTCCATCCAATTAAAGTCTCAACACAATGAAACAACTATAGATCAAATATAGGTCATTTAAAAGTGGGTCAAAAACTCTAGATTAGCAACAAAGTTTCCAAAACCATAAAAGAATACTTATAACTACACTAGTCACAAGCTTCCATCATCGTACATGCTCAACACTTTCATCAAAGTTCCATCCACCAAAAACACAAAGAATAAAGAAAAGAATAGCATAGGAACATCACAAGATATAGCCTAGAACATAAGGAACAATTTCCTCTCTAATAGCAAGTTAAGAAAACTTACTAAAATCCAAGTTTTTCTTTACTTTTCCTTTCTTCTTCTCAAGCTTCTCTTGTTTTCTTTTAATGGAGTTTTGGTTAAAGTGTATTAGGTTAATTTACCAAATGAAATGAAAACAATATATACTTGCTAAGAAATTAGCCTTGGCCGAAATTACACAAGCAAATATAAGGAAATGTAATTTCAATTTCATTTGGTTTCAATTATATCAACTTGTTAAATATCTAATAAACAATTTATAGATATTTTAATTAAGTCAAAAAAGGCAACTAAGTCATTAATCAAATATCCATATGTTAAGATATTTATATTTTAATTAATTTAATCATTTAACAATAAAATAATTAATTAATTAATTAAATACGAATATATTAAATATATGTATAATATTTACATTAAATATCAAATACATATATTTATTTAGGATATTAGTCAAATATCTCAATTTGACTATTAATTAATGTGTATTTAAATTAATCAAGTATTAAATGTAAATACACAATAATTATGGAAATCACTATCGGGTCCCTAAACATGTATATTGCGTTTAACCTTTAAACGACTTTATAAATAATCAATATTATTTATAAATGTTGCTCTAGTGCTCTACGAGTATATTTCATTATTGAGACTCTCTAGATTCAGGCATATCCGTCACGAAATCCAATTTCGTGTCCATAATTTATCCACCCGTAAATTATAACGATCACGGATAAACTCGCTGAATCATACAGGTCGAGGTCATGGAAAATGTATAATTCCTCCGTCACAAGTATCCGGATATATCCCAAAGATATAGATGTAAACGTCAAATCTCAATGGGGATTATCCAGTCTACTATTCTATTAGCAATCTCAAAAAGAATGTTTAGAACTAGTTTCTAAACTGTACCACGGGCCCATGGTTTTATCTGATTGCTAATCATGTGGACTACCTATGCTCTGATACACAGAACTGATGGATCCTATCTTGACACACATAGGACACCCTGAGGATCTATCTACACCCAATGAACAGGTGGAGGTCTGATCTAAATAGATCAATGACGTGACTCCATCTAAGTGTAGAAGATGTCTCATGTGCCCACAATGGCATCTCAAGTCTAAGAATCACAAGTGCTACTCCCCGAGAAGATTCTTATTGATATTGGTTGTACCTCCACATTAAGAATCGTGAGTCGTTCAATGTTTATCCGCTATAAACACCCACACGTCTATACCAGTCTCCAAGACTGATGGTTCATTGAGAAACCATTGGAATCATAAATTCCAGTATACGACATGTACCGGTCTCAACGGGTTTACTATACTGACCAAGTAGTGTAAACCTTGACCAGGAATTGTCTGAGAATGACAACGTCATGATACAACTCAATGTCAGTTGTGATGCTTTTGCAACTGTACCATGACTATGTTGGAGTTTCTATAGGTCCCAAGATCAAAACTCAAGCATGAAACACAAGTGAATACAACGACGAAAGTTGCGGAATACTTACATCGAGCGGTTGAGCGACGATTTGGGCAACAAAAACGAAATCTGCCTTGCAGTGGACTGCACTGCAGTGGGCTGCTGTGAACAGTAAATTTCGCCCCTTATCTTCAAGATTTGAAGCTCCAAGCTTCATCATTTAGGTTCCTGGCTCATGGGTAAGCTTCCCTATCACCTTCGCATTGATCCCGGAGTGTGCTAGCACTCTTATTTTGCCACAAAACGCACTTGCTTCCCTCCATTTTTGCTTCTTAAATTCGGCAGTTCACTGCCTCACATGAACAACAAAAACATGAGTGATGAGAGGAAGAAGAAGAGGAGAGAGAGGAGGGAAAGTGTGTTTCTCGGTTTTGTGTCTTTGTTGTGTATCTAATACACATGAATTTCATTTGAAATTCATTTCACACACATTTGGCTTTAATTGCCAACCACACACATCACTCATCACATCACTCAAGTCACATCAATTAATCAAGTCACATCACTTAAAGTGACAAGTGATTTGACGCTTGATGCGACATGCGATTTGACGCTTGATTTGACGTGCCGCACTCGAATTCGAAATACGAATGCGCTCGCAAATAATCTCGGGCTCGGATTCGCTAATTCTAAATTAACGAATTTTCCGTTGCGTCGTAATTAAATGATTACGCCTAGCGAAATCACTATTCACGTCGCTAACGAATTAATTCTAAATTAATCCGCTCGCCCGAATTAAAATCTAATTTTAATTCCGCGTCGAAATCCAATTTCGTTTAATATATCAAATATATTAATTAATCGATTAATTCCAAATTAATCATTCTCTCTCTTTAATTGATATTTTATCCCAGATAAAATATCTCTGTAATTAATCCCAGATTAATTTTCTCTCTCATCATATTAATCCCAGATTAATAAAAGTGCGAGTCATACGTCATCGGTGAATCTTTGGGAAGCGACCCATGAGATCCCCGGATATGTTGGCAGTCAAATCGGTCATCGGACTATCCGAACACGTGAGTACCAAGTACTACGTTTTACCAATTTACTAGACAAGGTTGGCTTCTAGCAAAGCACAAAGTCTTTCCAATTCTCCGGACATATTCTTATAAGAATATTTAAGATCTGTATCAAGCATAGTATACCAATGTATTGTGTATATCGGCCCAGTATCGGATAGTCACGTGCTAGGGCTGGGGCTGGATAAGTGTCTGCCCCGTCCGAAGCACATGTCGGATGTCTGGTAACATAGTCCTCTATAATCGGATATTCATGACCTGGTCACAATATCCCGATTGGTTGCGCAACACTCAAGAGCACTAGTACCGTACCCTGCGTGACATCATCTCCACTATGACTGAAGTGATACTTCCGTCTTGACATCACACCCAATACACTACGACTCTCTGATAACCCAGAAGTGGTGTACGCAGAACCGGTTAAAGCCCTGTACCACCAAGACCAAAGTCTATCGATTATCGTAAGTATTAGCGATGTAAGTCTCAGGTTAAGACTAACACACACCTACCTTTATTTCGGCCTCCCATAGACACATAGTCATAATACCAATGGGATTCCGAGGGGTCTATCCAGAGCGAAGCTGTTTCCCGTACCATCGGTGAAACACGACCTCCTATCGCACTTGCATAAGTATCCGATACTTATATATGAGAACTATGCCGTTGTGCCCTCACAACGCACACAAGTGCAATACTAGACTATTCCGCATTATCGATGTCCAGTCTCGATAATACTCCGGCTAGGGATATTTAATGATTAATCCTTCGGGGACTGATACTATCTCATATCATTCTCAGTCCAGGAACTAATCACAGGGACCTCTCTTCATTTATATATCTATGATGATCTAATCACAAATGATGAGAGTGCAATTTCCTTGTCACATAGTTAATTTGCTACACAAACACAATGATCTGTGCAAATAGTGACGCTATGGGTCATTTTGTCCAACAATCTCCCACTTGGCACGTAGCGCGTCACTCAAGTGTCCACACCCGAACTATGTACGGTTCGCTCAAATTGCTGAGAAAAGATTTTCATCAGCGGATTTACATGATTATCGTCTGACGCGATTTACGCGATCATCACATCGCCATGATGTATGATCCGAACGAATCAGATGAATATCGAAGTATATATCTGGATCGTCGATGAGACCATTAATTCTTTAGCCTGTGCTGACGCCTAGCTCAGTCGCTAACAGAACTATATCTAATCTAATTAGATTTATTATCGATCCAAATGGCTTCTATTGCTGCCTCAGCTGCAGCAATAATCCGCATTTGTTGTTTATTCGGCAACAGTTATCTTGCTCGGAATATTTCCAGCTTACTGTCCCGTTATTCAAACTTATAGTACGCAGTATTTACCGGTTTGGAAACTTGCAGCAGTGATCCTAGTCACTTCAAGTTCTCCTACTCATAATTCAAGACAGCATCTTTAGTTCTCTAAGATACTAACAGATGTTCTTAACTTCAATCCAGTGATTATCACTTGGATTGTCCTGATTGTGACTCCATATGCTCAAAGCATATGAGACACCAGGTTACATACATTATTCAATGTACAATTTCTCAGAGAGTGTTAACAACTCCAAATCTAGCCCAGTAGATCTTTATTCCTTGAATAAAGGTTGTTACTCCCAAGAATTCTACGGAGAATTCTATGAAATAATATCTATGAAAGCCAAGCTTTCACCAATTGCTTTATTGGGAATTTCACTGTCAGTGCGCTCCCACTAACCTCCTTATATACACAAGAATCATTTCGTTTTGAATTAAGTCATAAACCATTATGATTACATCAAAACGACAATTCCTAGAACCTATGCTTGCTTCAATCCAAACATGGATCGAATAACCTGCAAACCTTGTTTGCTTGTTATGGTACAACAAAACCGACATGATGTTATAAACATCCTCTGAAAGGTTTCCTTTTCAGGAAAGCGATTTTCCGTTAAGCTGTCATATTTCATAAATGAAACACGCAGCTTTAGCAAGCATTATCCAAATGGATTAACCGTGGCAACAGTTAAAAGGTTGAATCGTAATCAACACAATGTTGATAACGATACCTTTCCATCACAAGCCCAGCTTTGTACGTTGGTACGTTGCCATCCATTTCTGTCTTCCTTGAAGACTTATACAGTACCAATAGGCACAATGTCTTATGGTACATCAACTAGTATCCAAACTTGTTGATATACATGGAATCCATTTCGGACTCATGACACTTTGTCATAATAGGGAGTCGATACCTTGTATCACTACCTCATACGTATTCAGTTGGTATACCTTAAAAGATTAACATCTTTATGAGGTGAGATCAGAAACCCATACCCTAGGTTGTTTTCTGACTCTCTCCGATCTACGCGGTTCTTGTGTATTAAAAGATTAATGGTATAAATTCATCATTGATGAACTATATGTGTTCCATTAAGGATTTCGTGCCTCGAACAGTATTACTTCAATTTTCATCGAGTATCACCATCCTCCCACTGACCACTGCATATCGGTATTCCTCTTAGGAAAACCGCATGGTGAGCAACAATCATATTGTTCTCATGTGAGATTTATAAGTACTATACTTATGGTTTCCTTTAGGATAACCAATTTGGCACTTATCCAATTTAGGTTTTAGTTTGGTATTATCCAAACATATGCCTAGCATCCCAAATGGTCAGGAATGAGAAACCCGGTTTCTTTCCCGTTCATATCTAATATGATATTTGTCAAAAAAATTATTAATAGAACTTTATTCTAAATAAGTTATTGCACTGTTAAAACTTATCCGTTGAAGGAAATGGTAGCTCAAAGCGACTCATGATTAGCCTTATCATGTCTAACATGATTCGGTTAATCCGTTCGGACACACCGTCACTTTGACGTGTTCCGGGAGGAGTACTCATTTGAAAGAATACTATACTCTTTCAAGTATATAAGAAACTTATTGCTTAAGTATTTTCCATTACGGTCTTACCGTGACGGTATAATACTATAGTCGATCTGTTTGTCTATTTCGTGTCGAAACTCTAAAAGTTTCCGATTTGTGTTCTTCAAAAGAAACACATAACCATAATGCGATGCCACATCCGTATAGGTCACGAAATATTCATCTCTACATCTAGCCTAGCTACATGGGCCCACTTGCTTCATTATGAACTAGGGCTAATAGATCGGTGGCATTTACACTTTTACTAAGTAAATAGTGTTTTAGGCACATTGCCCATTAAACTAGATTCGTAGACTTTATTTGATTGGAATCAAAACAGTTCGAGTACCCACTCTTCGAAAGTGTGGATATACGAGTCTTGTTCGATTGTGTCCCAGACAACAATGCCATAATTAGTTTCTTCTGATCAAATCACTTTGAGCTATTTGTTTGTCATTATATATATTGAGATTTATTTATATTCAAAATATAAATTCTGTTATTCACATCTAATGTGTTTATCTCAATATCATCCTTATATAATAAAACATTTTAGTGTTCTAAAATATAAAGGTTCACCCGCAGTGGGTTAAACACACTGATAAAGAGATAATGTATCTAGTCAAACTAGTTACATTATAACAGTTCTCTAATCCTGCTCATAGCAGATTATGAACATCAATATATATATTTATTATGTACCATATTAAGTATCTAAAAAATCCAATTTTAATACTAGTAATGAACATAATTTTGAAAAACATTTTTAAAGTCAGAGCCTTGCCCTTTCTTTAATTCCTTCGTGTCTGTGTGGGAACACAGAAAAATGGGCGACGCCGTTCCTAGGCTCGCGGCACTAGTTGGGAAGTACTAAATAACATGGAGTCGCCACCCGGTGTGAACCAGGACAAAGATTTAAGGCCGCACTCACCCCTCGCAAGGGAAGACCTCAAACCGTTGGGTTCGGAATGGTCCCTTACTCATGTCACTTGTAATCAAAGGATTTATGTAATAATTTAATCAAGTCTAAGTAACACTTATTTCCGATAATATCATACTTCTAGATTCACATGCATACATCAATGAATTCATCACAACATGCAACATCACATGGCAATCTCATGAACATATTTCAATCACAGGATATGGAAAACTAGGAACATCATAATCATGCTTGAGTACTATCTCATGAACCTATTAACCAAATAACATGCTAACAGCCTAATCATGCTTGAATACAATCCCAAGAACACATAGAATGGATAAATGCAGGAATACAAATAATACAGTTGGCTATATAACACAAGAAAGATCAACCAAGAGGCAATTATGCATGAATATGATAAGACAGACTCAGTTCAGTGTGTGCGCGTTCGTGTAGCGTTTGTAAACGCGTTCGAACGGTAAACAGAAGGTTCGCGTTCGTGTAGCGTCCGAGAACGCATTCGAACGGAACCAGACCTGATACATTATGAAACTAAGAAGGTGCGTGTGCGTTCGTGTAGCGTTCGTAAATGCGTTCGAATGGTAAACAGAAGGTTCGCGTTCGTATGGCGTTTGATAACGCGTTCGAACGGAAATGAAACAGAATGCTCACGTTCGTATGGCGTTCGTGAACGCGTTCGAACAGAAATAAGACCTGATGCATGACAAGGCAAAATACATGCGTGTTCGAGTTGCGTTCGTAAACGCGTTCGAACGGGAACAGATCTGATGCATGAAATGGGACGCAATACATAAACGACAAAATAAAGGGGCGCGGCGAAGTACTGCCGTAAAGGTGGCCTTTTGGGGCTCTTGATCTCTCAAAGAGAGGACCTTTAGACCAACGTACTAAGCCCATGCGCTTGACTGAATCATGCATACATAGAATGAAAAGCAACAATATTAAACATAGTGTGCCCGATTGAACGTATCTTGTATCCAACCGAACACACATCAATCGGCGCGGCGAAGCCTCGTGGTAAATTGCTTTAGCCCCTCCCCATAGGGGATCTCACATCGCACTTACTAAGCCCATGCACTCGGTTGAACCATGCATACGAAAATAAAGACAATCATATCAAACTAAGCATGTCCGATTGAACGTATTTCGCATTCAACCGAACACACATCAATCGGTGCGGCAGAGCATCGTGGTGAAGGATTTTAACCCTCCAATTAGGGAACCTTTCATCGCACTTACTAAGCCCATGCACTCGATCGTATCATACGGGAATGAACAACATGCAGAATTTAAATGGCAAGAAATAAATAAACCAAAGCAACGCAAAGCAAGAGAAGGTGCCGTTTACTCAAGTTGTACGTGGAGTTGTGTCCCAAGTACAGACCGCATTACCGTCCATTCGGATTCGGCTACGGAATTTACGTCTGGGTTTCCATCCTATATACCACAAGAGACGACACTCTTCCATTTCATTCAAGCCACAACATGCATCCATAAACGACTCTCATGCGAATAGAATTCAATAATAATAACAAAAACGAATATAAACTAATGAAAAGGTACCCTCAGTTCTAACCTTTTAAATCACCTCTCGGATGTACGGTACACGATCGTCGGAAGGGTGGATGCTCCGCAACTCTCCGGTTCACTGGTTCACTGTTCTCGTTCGTTGTCTTGCTGTTTTGAGTCGTCGTTCTCCGTCTTTTGCTATTGTTTCCTTGTGGTTTCGCTGCCATTTCCTCTTTATCTTTTGCTTACTGTTTTTTTGGGTGTCTTCTTCCTGTAATTTTCTTGTGTCTTGTGTATGAGCTAGGGACTAGGGACTAGGGTTGAGAAGGTTGGTCAAATGTTCTTTTTTATAGGCAAAGGGTTGGGCTTGACAAGGAAAGGGATTTGGCTAATTAAAGAGGGATTTGATTTGGTATGGTTTAGGAATACGATATTTTAAGTTAGGAATAATATATTGGTTGATTGATTTTAACTTGGTATGATTATATTTGATTGGTTTAGATTAGGCATTTAGTTTGTTGATTGATTTTGATTAGGCATGCAATTTCTTTAATTTGTGTAAGTATTTTATTTAATTTGGTATGTGATTTTTAGATTTGTTTTGATTTCACCATGTGTTAAATATGTGTTTTAAGTGGGCTTGGGCGTGTGGGCCAAGGTTTGGGCGAATTGGGCTTAATGTGAGGCTAGCAGCAAAACCAGAATTACCGACACCGTTCGAATGCATCATCGAACGCAGCACGAATGCCCGCAATCTGTTTGACGTTCGAACGTATACACGAACGTAGCACCAACGAAAACAGTGAACCTTGTTTATTCTGAATTCCCCTTTCGATGTCCGTTTTCCGTGACCTCCGTGACTTAAAAGGTAGTGTCTCCAAAATGAGACTCATCATAGGGAATTATGCGTAAAAATGCAGTGCCTACAGTCGCCCCCACTTTGATGGGACTTGTGTAATGTGCAACAGTGACAATCCTATCAAAGTTATGCAATGCATTTTCACTTACCTGGCTCGCCAGCTGCCACTTGACTTACCATGTGTCGAGTTGAGTACTGCAGCAGACCTCGATCCTGGGACGCGTCCCAATAATTGTAACTGACAACGGGGGCATCTCGACCCACCTCGACCCAACACCGCTGACTATAGGGACCTCGCCCTAAAACTGATGATGTAGTGGGCACCTCGACCCTAGGCACCTCGACCCGGAACTACAATGGACAACGGGGGCACCTCGACCCTGGGCACCTCGACCCAACACCGCTGACTATAGGGACCTCGCCCTAGAACTGATGATGTAGTGGGCACCTCGACCCGGAACTACAATAGACAACGGGGGCACCTCGACCCTGGGCACCTCGACCCAACACCGCTGACCATAGGGACCTCGCCCTAGAACTGATGATGTAGTGGGCACCTCGACCCTGGGCACCTCGACCCAACACCGCTGACCATAGGGACCTCGCCCTCGAACTGATGATGTGTCTCCATACCTAGAGATGACATGATATGGGCCTCGCCCCTAAGCTGATATGGGCCTCGCCCCTTGGGACTCATCCCGAAAACTGAAATTGCTTTGGCGTTGCTTGGCTCATTCCTGCCACTTTCTCCTTTCTTTGAACCTGCGAGCACAAAACAGAAACAAACACAAAGGTATGCAATGCATTTTCACTTACCTGGCTCGGCTGCCGCCTCGGGTTGAGTTGGATGGTGAGGTGCTGCGACCCCTGGTTCATTCCCGAACCGTGCTTCCATTCTTGGAGTGCCCCTCTCGGCCTGTTCATTCCTGAACTGTACTTCCATTCCTGGAGTGCCATTCCCGGCTTGTTCATTCTTGAACTCTGCTCTATTCTCGGATTGCCGTTCCCGGTTTGTTCATTCTCGAACTGTGTTGAGATGAGGCTTTATTCCTCCCGAGCTTTATTCCCGAACTATTGAGATGAGGCTTTATTCCTCCGAGCTTTGTTCCCGAACTGTGTTGAGATGAGGCTTTATTCCTCCCGAGCTTTATTCCCGAACTGTTGAGATGAGGCTTTATTCCTCCGAGCTTTGTTCCCGAACTGTGTTGAGATCAGGCTTTATTCCTCCTGAGCTTTATTCCCGGACTGTTGAGATGAGGCTTTATTCCTCCCGAGCTTTATTCCCGAACTGAACTGACATGATGAGGCCTTCTTCCCCTTGAGCTTTGTTCTCAAACTATACTGATATGAGGCTTTCTTCCCCTTGAGCTTTGTTCTCAAACTATACTGACATGAGGCTTTCTTCCCTTGAGCTTTGTTCTCAAACTATGCTGACATGAGCTTTCTTCCCATTGAGCTTTGTTCTCAAACTATACTGATATGAGGCTTTCTTCCCTTGAGTTTTGTTCCTTGATCTGAGCTGACTGTGTGGCTTTGTTCTTGAACTGTTGGTTCATTCCCGAACCGTTACTGTGAGATGTCCATTCCTGAACTATTACTGTGAGATGTCCATTCCCGGACTGTTGCTTCTATTATTGGAGTGCCATTCTCGGCCTGTTCATTCCCGGACTATATCTCCATTCTCGGATTGCCATTCTCGGCGTGCTCATTCTCGAGCTATCCATTCCGGACTATATCTCCATTCTCGGAGTGCCATTCTCGGCGTGCTCATTCTCGAACTGTCCATTCCCGGACTATATCTCCATTCTCGGAGTGCCATTCTCGGCGTGCTCATTCTCGAGCTGTCCATTCCCGGACTATATCTCCATTCTCGGAGTGTCATTCTTGGCTTGTTCATTCTTGAACTGTTACTGTATGGTGGTCCATTCCCGAACCGTGCTTCCATTCTTGGATTGTATCTCCATTCTCGGAGTGTCATTCTCAGCAGAACTGATCTGATATGATGCGGGCTTCGCCCCCAGAATGCCATACCCGGCAATGCTGATCTGATGTGTAATGCGGGCCTCGCCCCCAGAATGCATACCCGGCAATGCTGATCTGATGTAATATGGGCCTTGCCCCCAGAATGCCATACCCAGCAAAGCTGATACTGAAGTGGGCCTCGGCCCCAGAATGCCATACCCGGCAAAGCTGATACTGAAGTGGGCCTCGGCCCTAACTGCTACTGACATGGCCTCGCCCTCCAGATGATGATGCTGATGTGGGCCTCGACCCTCGGGACTCATCCCAAAACTGATTGCTGAAGTGGGCCTCGGCCCCAACTGCTACTGACATGGCCTCGCTCCCAGATTGATGCTGATGTGGGTCTCGACCCTCGGAATCATTCCAAAATTCTGCTGATGTGGGCCTCGACCCTGGGATTCATTCCTGGATTCATTCCAAAATTTTGCTGATGCGGGCCTCGGCCCTGGGATTCATTCCCTGGATTCATTCCAAAATTCTGCTGATGTGGGCCTCGACCCTGGGATTCATTCCCTGGATCCATTCCAAAATTCTGCTGATGTGGGCCTCGGCCGCAGAATGATGTGGGCTTTGCCCTAAATTGATATTGATATGGCCTCGCCCCCAGACTGATACAGCTGATATGGGCCTCGCCCCCAAACTGATATTGATACGGGCCTCGTCCTAAGACTGATACTGATACGGGCCTCGCCCCCAGACTGATACAGTACTGTCGATGTTCCTGATTGGTTTGTCTTTTGACGCTTTTTTTTTTTTTTCATTTGAAACTTGTTATTACAAAACAGAACAAACACAAAAAGGATGCAAATATGTTACGTGTATGCATGCATGCATGATTGGGTTTCCTATCCCGTTGGGCTAGGTCTTCTGCCAGTACTCTTGGTGGCTGCTCGGTCTTTTGACAAGTCTGTCCTCTTTCCCTAACCAACATGTATCTATGATGGCTTTCAGAACACAAGGGTTAACATGATGTATGTATGCATGGGGTGCATGAGATGCATATGATACAAGGAATATATCAACTCATTAAAATTCTCACACAAATCGGCCCATCATCATTTCAGAAGCTTTTGGGCTAACTGTCATAGGAGTGAACTCGTCCCAGTTTAAATGGCCCAACAAGTTCACGTCTCATGGCAAGGAGCCCAACTAAATCCAAATGGTAACATTCCGAACACAAACACAAGGTGGCTCATCAACACTTAGAAGCCTTCATCCCAATCGTCATAAAATACGTTCTTGTCCCCGTTTAAATGGCCCAACAAGCCCATATCTTATGACAAGTAGTCCAAATGAATCCAAACGATGATGTTCCCAAACACAAGCATAGAAGAGAGATAATGCAAACATAACATAACAATTTTTACATAATGGCCCATCAACATTTCAGAAGGCTTTGGGCCTAATAGTCATATGGTACGAGCTTGCCCCAGTTTAAATGGCCCAACAAGCCCGTATTTATGACAATAGTCCAACTGCATCCAAATGAGGATGGTCCACAAGCACATACTCAAGGAAATAATTGTTACTTTAATCATACAAACCGGTCTATGGGTGGGTTAGCAAGAGTATAGACAAAGGCTCTCACCGGCGAAGGATGGCCCAGAACTAGGTCTCCCCACTCAAGGGTTCGAGCAACCAAGTGAGCGCACCCCTTTTTATACACTAAGGTACGTGCCGATAAGCTATGGTGTGTGACGGACTGTCAAATGGATTTCTCGTTGTAGATTCCCCAGAGGGAAGGTGGAGCGAGGCTCACTTAAATACCCAAGGTAATTCCTCAACTCCTTAAGCTTATAAATTTTTGTTTTTTTTTTCTTTAAGATCTATTGAGATCTAGGGTTTCTTCTTTGATATAATATTTGGAGCTTTTGGTGTTGATGGATGAATATGAAGGATATAATGCATGTGTGAAATGATATTAGTAGATATTATTGTAATATTAGGCCAATTTGATCAATTATTGGTGGTTGTCATTCTAGAGTTGTTGCGTCACTCTAAGATAGCCTAGCATTGTTCTAGAGTTGTTCATGTGTGGTGGGACTCAATTGGTATTGAGATTAATTGATTTATTCTTGAATTTTTGGATTTAAAGCGTGAAAAATTAGGAATTTCGGTTTGCTGATCAGATTATGTAAAACTAGAAATTCTGGGATATTTTAATGTGTTATGAATGTAATGGATTTGTTTTGGGGCTTTTGGATTTGGAGGATGGAATTGGAAGCATATTGCATGTGTGAAGTTGTTTTGGATGATATTATTGTAATATTTACTCAATTTGATCATTTGATGATATGTATATATTCTAGAGTGTTATGACCACTCTTGTAATGCCTAGAATTTTTCTTGGGTGGTTCATTTGTGTGACTTTGGTTGGTGTTAAAATTAATTAGATAATGTTGGAGAATTAGATTTTAAGAATGAAAAATTGATATTTATTGCTTCTGGATCAGATATGGAAATACTATTCATATGGTGATGAAAATAATATCATATAAATGTATTGGATGTGTTTTTTGGTGTTGGAGCATGTTGGACAATTATGACCCATAGAGTCACTATTTGTACAGATCAAGGTGTTGTTGTACAATTAACTATGTGACAAAGGAGATTGCACTCTTATCATTTGTGATTAGATCACCTAGTTGTATAAATGATAGGAGGTCCCTGTGATTTGTTCCTGGATTGAGAATGATATAAGACAGTATCAGTCCACGAAGGATAAATCATTAAATATCCCTAGTAAGAGTATTATCGAGATTGGACATCGATCAATACGTAAAAGACTAGTATTACACTTGTGCGCGTTGTGAGGGCACAACAGCATAGTTCTCATATATTTGGGAATATGATACTCATGCAAGTGTAATAGGAGGTTGTGTTTTACCGATGGTACGGGAAACAGCTTCGCTCTGGATAGACCTCCTCGGAATTCCATTGGTAGTACGACTATGTGTCTATGGAAGTCCAAATCAGGGTAGGTGTATTTGGTCTTAACCTGAGACTTGCACCGCTAATACTTGCGACAATCAATATACTTTGGTTGTTGTCGTCCAGGGCTTAACAGGTTCTGTGTACGCCTATGCTGGGTATATTGAGAATCGTAGTGTGTTGGGTGTGATGTCAAGACGAAAGTGTCACTCCAGTCATATGGAGTTGATGATCGCGTAGGGATACAGAACTGGTTCTCTAAAAAGGTTGCAACCGTTGGGATAATATGACTTGGTCATGATTATCCGATATTAAAGAGACTAGTTGTTCGTCATCCGATATATGCTTCGTACGGGGCAGACATTGTACCAGCCCCAGGCCTTGCATGTGATCATCCGATACTGGATCGAAATACGCAATACTACGTATACTACGCCTGATATAGATCCTTTATTCCTGTAAGGATATTTCTGGAGAATTGGGTAGGCATGGCGCTTTGCTAGAAGCCAACCTTGTCTTGTAAATCGGTATAAATGTAGTACGAAGTACTTACGTGTTCGGATAGTCCCACGACCGAATTTACTGCCAACATATTTGGGGATCTCATGGGTCGCTTCCCAAAGATTCACCGATGACGTATGACTCGCACATTTTTTAATCTGGGATTAATTAGATGAGAGAGAAAATTAAACTGGGATTAATAGCGGACATATTTTATCTGGGTTAAAATATCATTTAAAGAGAGATAACGATTAATTTGGAATTAATCGGCAAATTAATATATTCGATATATTAAACGAGATTGGATTTCAACGCGGAATTAAAATTAGATTTTAATTTGGGCGAACGAGTTAATTTAGAATTAATTCGTTAGCGATATGAAAAGTGACTTCGCTAGGCGTAATCATTTAATTACGTCGCAACGGAAAATTCGTTAATGTGGAATTAGCGAACCCGAGCCCGGGATTGTTTGCGAGCGCATTTGCATTTCGAATTCGAGTGCGGCACGCAAGTCAAATCAACCGTCAAATCATTAGTCGCATCAAGCGTCAAATCACTTGTCACTTTGAGTGATGTGACTTGATAACTTGATTGATAGATGTGACTTGATGAGAGTTGTTGATAAGCTTTTAAAAGTTTGAGTGACATATATTATTATTATATGTTTGGTATATGTTAAATTGATTTTAGAAATCAATTACACTTTACACTTTTTCAACTCTCTTTCTATCTTTCCTTTCTTCATCTACACGCCCATAGAGGCAATTTCTTCACTGGTTTGCAGGGCAAAATCGGGAGCAAGAAGGGAAGCAATTGTGATTTTGTTGCAAAGTCAAGAGTGCTAGCACACTCCGGGATCATGCGAAGGTGATAGGGAAGTCCACCCATGAGCCGGGAATCGTTTGACGAAGCTTGGAGCTTGGATTCTTGAGCAACAATGGCCGAAAATTTCACTGAACTGTGACAGTGGACTGCCGAGCATGCAGTGAGAAGAAAAGAAATTTTTGTTCATCAAAGCGTCGCTCAACCGATCGATGTAAGTATTTCGCGACTTTCTCGATTGTATTCACACATGTTCATGCTTGTTTATTGATCCTTGGGACCTTAGTAAACTCCAACATTGGTATCAGATCAAGGAAAAGCATGAAAAATGTTTAGGAGTTAAAATTTGGGCAAACTTGATTTTGAGCATGATTAATGAAATTGGATGAATTAATATGCTTAAATGTGTTTGAATTGAGGATTGATTGGATCAATTTGTTGAAATTGTGTTTGGAACAAATTTCCCCAATTTTTTGGTGTTGGCCGAGAGTTAGAGAGCTCTAAATGACTTGGTGTTTTTGATTTTTGATTCATTGGATGAGTTAGAATCATTCAGGAATGTGATTTAATGTCGATTGTGGATTTAATTGGATTGAAACCGAATCGGACACAAATAATCCCTAAAAGCCGAGAGTCATTGAGCATGAATGGGTTTGATTTTTTGATAAAATGTGTTGGACATGTTTTGTTGTTAATGGCATGATTAATTAGTACTAATTGATGTTTTAGAAATGTTAATTGGGTAATTAATTGTGTAATACACTTAATGTAATTAAATTGGGAATTTGGAATTTGGTAATTTAATTATTTGGGCCTTAAATTGGATTTGGGCTTTTTATGTTGTTATTGGGCTTATTGGGCTTGGTTGTATCAAGTTGGGTTTAGGCCAAATGGATTGGATCAAATTGGACCCAAAACCGCCTCCATAAAGCCCAAATATGACTAATGGACCTTTAAAGTTTAATTGGGCCTAATGGGCCTAAATTGATTTCTGGGCTTATGGGGTAATTCCCGGATTGGATTTTGGTTATTCGATTTGACCCGAGTTGACCAAAAGTCCACGCCTTAAGAAATTAATTAAAATCTCATTGGACTTTAATTGAATTGACGTTGGACGTTAATCGGGCTTTGAGACCCGTAGCGAATAAATTTGGAATTTAAGTCGTAAAAGTTTATTATTAAGTGTAGTATTTAATTTGGAATTAAATAACGAATTAGTATTAAATGCATATTAAATTAGATTTAATGTTGTAGTTTAATTTAATTCGAGAATTCGTACTTTGAGTACTTATTCGTAAAAACGAGTTTGACTCAAGCAAAATCAAATCGTTGTTTGAACATTGGATGATCACTAATTATCAGATTAATTAATTTGATTAGATTGATTGATAACATGCTTGTGTGAATACATGGTTGCGATGCATGAATAATGTATATCGGATGGATATTAAATGGGTGGGGTAATTTTAGAAATTGTTGTAATAATTTGGAATTTATTAATTGGACCTGCGTGTCCAGCCTTATTACCTCCTTATTCTTTGTATTCTCTTCTCACCTATTCCCCTCAATATAAATGAGGTTTCTTTATAAGTGTAGTGTAACGGGTAACGGGTAGAAAAATATTTGTTCTAGCGGGAGAGAGAAAGTGAGAGATTTGATCTAGGATCAATGTAAAGTATCCATCCGCATATCATTATTATTTTATCATATGCGCTTTATTATGTGTTTAGAATGCATGTTTAAGGGTGTATGATGATGAGACCTTAACAAAGATAATAAATTGGTTGCCAATTTGCACTCGAAAAACCCTCGTGAAATATTAAGCGTCTTTCTTTCCATTGAGTGATTCTCACTCAAGATCCGAGACTGGCATTGGCTTGTTGGACAAAGTCAAGGCCTTTGTCCGTCGAGGATGTGTTTGAATCACGAGAGCTTTGTTCCATATCAGTGTCTTGTCCAAGTTGTGGTTTGTTGGCCAAAGTCAAGACCACTTCTTGTTCATCGACATTGATTAAGAAGCTTTTCAAGGTCAATGGGTCGCGCTTAACTGGGATCACTAAGTTTGTTGTGCCAAAGCCAATGCTTAGTTGATTCAGAGGAAAAAGGTTAGGTAATACATTGGATGTATTGGCATATATAAGATAATGTTCGGACTTGGATGTCCCCCTACCGGATCTAGGAATTGGATTGGATCCAATCGATCTTAGAGATCTACCTAGTTAATTATCATACAATTTGTTGGCCAAAGTCAAGATTATGTGATATTTAACGGGATCCTAGCCCACTAGGAAACACGGTTTCTCGAGTACTCGACAGAGGTTAAAGCTCGCCGAAAAATAGTGGGAGGCAAGAATTGAATTTGCAATATTCGTTTAATTACTTGCCATACGCGCTCATTCAAATATCATTCGTCAAATAAATTAAATGTTAGTTGGACTATTTTAAATTGTTGTTTTAATAAAAGTTGGACTATATTCAAACTATTCATTTATAGTTGATTTTATAATTGGATTATAGTAATCATATAATTGATTTTAATCTATTAAATTATAGTTGATTAAATAGTTGGACTATTGTAATCATTATAATAAATAGTACCTAAATCGTTGATTAAATAGTTGGACTATTAAAATCAAGATAAAATTGAAAGATTGACATTTAAAACATAATCCTAGGGAAAATGTATTTAAATGGATTAATTTTCAAAATTGGGAATAATTTCAGGATGGTCTTGGAAAATAATAAGTTACTTTATTTGATAAAATAACATATTAAGCCTAAGCTCGGAATTAAGCAAATAGTCGAGCATAATCCTTGGAAGATTTATGTGATGATAACTTTAGTGCTTAATCCATTAAGCTTGTCGCAGTAGACTCCTTAATTTCTGAATCAGAACTAAGGATTAGATCCTTAAAGTATGATAATGAAATTGAAGGATCTTCAAAGAATCTATCCTTCGATTTTAGAAGTACTATAATTGCAACAATAACTCTTAGAGAGTTAATGACTATTCTCAAGGAGACAAAGTCAAAAGTTTGCAATAAGGCAAGTAGCGCAAGGCGCAACTTACTTCGATATTCTAGAGTGCCAAGGTTTGGCCAAAGGCTTCTGGAATGTGGAAAATGGCAAAGGCAAAATCATTATAATCTTCTAGGAAGATAAAGGACATATCCCAAAATGTCTGCCTAAATTATGGCAAACGGGATCGCGGAAGCGTGACTGCCGTTTGGACAAAGCAGACACGAAGGAATTGAAGACGAGCAAGGCTCTGACTTCAAATATTTTTGTCATAAATATATTCACTACTAGTATTAAAATTAGATTTTAGATACTTAGTGTGATATATATATATATATATTGATGTTCAGAATCTGCTTGAGCAGGATACTGACTTCAGTTGAGATTTATCTGCGAATTGGAAACGGGATGAAAGTCGCTGTTTTAACCGCAGAACCTAAATTTAGGAACTACCCTCGGGTGTGCACCTAAATTTAGAAACTGTTATAATGTAACTAGTTTGACTAGAAACATTATCTAATATCAGTGTTTAACCCGCTGCTGATTGACCTTTATATTCTAGAACACTAAAGTGTTTTAATATATAAAGATGATATTGAGATAAACACATTAGATGTGAATAACAACATTTATATTTTGAATATAAATAAATCTCGAATATATAATATGACAAACAAATAACTCAAACTGATTTGATCAGATGAAACTTAATTGTGGCATTATTGTCTGGGACACAATCTAAACAATAATCGTATATCCACACTTTTGAAGAGTGGATACTCAGACTGTTTTGATTCCATTCAAATAAAGTCTACGAATCTAGTTTATTGGGCAATGTGCCTAAACACCTTTACTTGGTAAAGTGAAAATGCACCGATCTGTTAGCCCTAGTTCATAGTGAAGCAAGTGGGCCCATGTCTAGCTAGGCTAGAGGTGGATATGAATATTTCATGACCTTTACGGATGTGGCATCGCGTTGTGGTTATGTGTTTCTTTTGAAGAACACAAATCGGAAACTTTTAAAGTTTTCGACACGAATAGACAAACAGATCGGCTATAGTATTATAATGTCATGGTAAGACCGTAATGGAAAATACTTAGGCCATAAGTTTCTAATATACTTGAAAGAGTATAGTATTCTTTCAATTAGGACTCCTCCCGGAACACGTCAATTTGACGGTATGTCCTAACGGATAAACCGAATTTTATTGGACATGATAAGGTTAATTATGAGTTGCTCTGAGCTACCATTTCCTTCAACGGATAAACTTTCAACAGTGCAGAACTTATTTTGAATAAGGTTCCATTAAAATCTGTTAGACAGACTTCATATTAGATATGAACAGGAAAGAAACCAGGTTTCACATTCCTGATTATTTGGGTATGCTAGGCATATGTTTGGATGATACCAAACTAAAACCCAAATTGGATAAGTGCCAATTGTAGGTTATCCTAGGGATACCAAAGTATAGTACTTATACAACTCACAGAGAACAATTAGATTGTTGCTCACAATACGGTTTTCCTGAGAGGAATACCGATATGCAGTGGTGGAAGTGGGAGGATAGTAAAAGTCGATGAAAATCAGAGTAATACTGTTCCAGGCACCGATTCCTAATGGAACATAAATAGTTCATCAAGGATGAAACTAATACATTAATCTTCGAATACACAAGAACCGCGTATGTCGGAGAGAGTCAGAAAACAACCTGGGGTATGGGTTTTCTGATCTCACATCATAAAGATGTCAATCTTATTGAGAAATACCGACTGACTACGTATGAGGAAGTGATACAGGTATCAACTCCCTAATTATGGCAAAGTGCCATGAGTCCGAAATGGATTCCATGTATATCAACAAGTTTGGATACTAGTTGATGTACCGCAAGGCATTGTGCCTATTGGTACTAAAGTCTTCTAGGAAGACATACATGGATGGCAACATACCAACGAATAAAGTTAGGCTTACAGCGGAAAGGTATCGTTATCAACATTGTGTTGATTACGATTCAACCTTTTATCTGTTGCCACGGTAAATCCATTTGGATAATGCTTGCTAAAGTTGCGTATTTCATTTATGAAATATGTCAGTTTTACGGGAAAATCGCTTTCCTGAAAAGGAAACCTTTTGGAGGATGTTTACAACATCCTGTCGGTTTTTTCGTACCATAACAAGCAAACGAGGTTTGCAGGTTGTTCGATCCATGTTTGGATTGAAACAAGCATAGGTTCTTAGAATTATCGTTTTGATGTAATCATAATAGTTTATGATTTAATTCAAAACGAAATGATTCTTGTGTATGTAAGAGGGTAAGTAGGAGCGCACTGACAGTGACTGTCCTATGAAATAATGATGATACCTCATTTCTTGGAAATTATATTCCCATAAAAACAATCGGTGAAAGCTTGGCTTTCGAGATAACTCTCCGTGAAGTCGTACATTGAAAAATGTACGCGACCTAATGTCTCATACGCTTTGAGCATATGGATTCACAAACAGGACAATCCTAGTGATAGTCACTGGATTGATGTTAAAAACATCCGTTAGTATCTTAGAGATCTAAGGATGCTGTCTTAATCCATGGAGAATGAGAACTTGAAGTGACTGGGTTCACTACTGCAAGTTTCCAAACAGATAAAACGACTATAAGTCATAAATGGTACTATACAGTTTGAATAACGGAACAGTGAGCTGGAAATCTTCCAAGCAAGATACTGTTACCTTATAAACAACAAATGTGGGTTATTGCTGCAGCTGAGGCGGCAATAGAAGCCATTTGGGTCGATAATAAATCTAATTAGATTAGATATAATTCTGTTAGCAGCTGAGTGGCTTCAGCACAGGCTAAAGAATTAATGGTCTCATCAACGATCTAGATACATACTTTGACTATTCATCTGATTCGTTCGGATCATACATCGTGGCGATGTGATAATCGTATAAATCGCATCAGACGATAATCATGCAAATCCGCTGACGAAAGCCTTTCCTCAGCAATTTGAGCTAATTGTACATAGTTCAGGTGTAAGACACTCGAGTGACTGGCTATAGGCCAAGTGGGAGATTGTTGGACAATTATGACCCATAGCATCACTATTTGTACAGATCATGGTGTTGTTGTACAAATTAACTATGTGACAAAGGAGATTGCACTCTTATCATTTGTGATTAGATCACCTAGATGTATAAATGATAGGAGGTCCCTGTGATTTGTTCCTGGATTGAGAATGATATGAGACAGTATCAGTCCACGAAGGATAAATCATTAAATATCCCTAGTCATAGTATTATCGAGATTGGACATCGATGAATACGTAAAAGACTAGTATTACACTTGTGCGCATAGTTCTCATATATTTGGGTATAGGATACTCATGCAAGTGTAATAGGAGGTTGTGTTTTACCGATGGTACGGGAAATAGCTTCACTCTGTCTAGACCCCCTCGAAATTCCATTGGTAGTATGACTATGTGTCTTTGGAAGTCCGAAATCAGGGTAGGTGTATTTGGTCTTAACCTGAGACTTGCACCGCTAATACTTACGACAATCAATATACTTTGGTTGCTGTCGTCCAGGGCTTTAACAGGTTCTGTGTACGCCTATGCTGGGTATATTGAGAATCGTAGTGTGTTGGGTGTGATGTCAAGACGGAAGTGTCACTCCAGTCATATGGAGTTGATGATCGCGTAGGGATACAAAACTAGTTCGCTAAAAAGGTTGCAACCGTCGGGATAATATGACTTGGTCATGATTATCCAATATTAAAGAGACTAGTTGCTCATCATATGATATATGCTTCGTACGGGGCAAACACTGTACCATCCCAAGGCCTTGCATATGATCATCTGATACTGGATCGAAATACGCAATACTACGTATACTACGTCTGATATAGATCCTTTATTCCTGTAAGGATATTTCTGGAGAATTGGGTAGGCATGGCGCTTTGCTAGAAGCAAACTTTGTCTTGTAAATCGGTATAAACGTAGTACGAGGTACTTACATGTTCGGATATTCTGACGACCGAATTTACTGCCAACATATCCGGGGATCTCATGGGTTGCTTCCCAAAGATTCACCGATGACGTATGACTCACACTTTTATTAATCTGGGATTAATTAGATGAGAGAGAAAATTAATCTGGGATTAATAGCGGAGATATTTTATCTGGGATAAAATATCATTTAAAGAGAGATAACGATTAATTTGGAATTAATCGGCAAATTAATATATTCGATATATTAAACGAGATTGGATTTCAATGCGTAATTAAAATTAGATTTTAATTCGGGCGAACGAGTTAATTTAGAATTAATTCGTTAGCGACGTGAATAGTGACTTCGCTAGGCATAATCATTTAATTACGTCGCAGCGTCAAATTCGTTAGTCGCATCAAGCGTCAAATCATTAGTCGCATCAAGCGTCAAATCACTTGTCACTTTGAGTGATGTGACTTGACAACTTGATTGATAGATGTGACTTGATGGGAGTTGTTGAAAAGCTTTTAAAAGTTTGAGTGACATATATTATTATTATATGTTTGGTATATGTTAAATTGATTTTAGAAATCAATTACACTTTACACTTTTTCAACTCTCTTTCTCTCTTTCCTCTCTTCATCTACACGCCCATGGAGGCAATTTCTTCACTGGTTTGCAGGGCAAAACCGTGAGCAAGAAGGGAAGCAAGTGTGATTTTGTTGCAAAATCAAGAGTGCTAGCACACTCCGGGATCATGCGAAGGTGATAGGGAAGTCCACCCACGAGCCGAGAATCATTTGACGAAGCTTGGAGCTTGGATTCTTGAGCAACAATGGCCGAAAATTTCAGTGAACTGTGACAGTGGACTGCCGAGCATGCAGTGAGAAGAAAAGAAACTTTTGTTCGTCAAAGCGTCACTCAACCGATCGATGTAAGTATTCCGTGACTTTCTCGATTGTATTCACACATGTTCATGCTTGTTTATTGATCCTTGGGACCTTAGTAAACTCCAACAGAACATTTGCCAGAAATTGTTTCGGAGTTGAAATAAGCGAAAATAGCGAAAAACGGCGTTACCGGGTGACTTTTGAGCCAACTAGGTGACAGCTACCCAAACAGTGAATTGGTCACTATTCGGGCAGCCCATGAATTGCCCTAATACTATTAGGGCTGATCTGGGCAGCCCTCATGTGTATTGGGTAGTCGGTTCGGTCAAAAACGTATTTTATGCCATTTTACGAAAAAATATTTTCGTAAAAATTTCTCGATGTTTCTTACCTATTTATGTCGTTATTTGATATCGAATAAATATGTTTAGGTGAAATATGAATAATTTATTCATATTAGATATTGAATAATTTATTCGGTATTTTAAAAAGTTTTAAAATTATGATTTCGCCCGAACAGCACTTCTGCTGCGCCCTTTGCCCAAAATCCCAACAGGGATAATATTACTATTATAAATTTCTCTTTGAGTAAATATTTCTAGTCATTAGTTTCAGAATACGGTCGAATTCCTATAACCTAGAAGACTAGTACATGTCATATATTGGAATTGGAGTTCCAATGGTCTAACCCAATGTACCATGAGCAAATGAAGCTCGTATAGATATGTTAGTATTTGTTAGAGCGAACACTGAATGACTCACAAGTGATTCATAATAATTGTAAATACACACCAATTTCAATAGGAATCTCCTCTAGTCGAGTAGCATATGTGATCATTTGACTATAAGATAACATTGATTTTGTGCATGATCCTCCACACTTTAATGTCATATATATCAGAGACCTTTCATGGTCTGACCGCTAGATGTTCGTTGGGTGTGAACCGATGCACTTGTTAATCAATTATGTATCAATATAGGATCTATCGCCCCGTATGTGTATCATAAGAGGTTAAGGTATCCAGATGATTAGTCACGATTCTTAAGACTTTAGCCAAAGCCAATCACTTATGATGGATCACATATACCAGAAATGGTGTACTAATTAGTTGTAAAAAATCGTGGACATGTCGAAAATATGGGATGTGCGCCTCGGAAACTTGACGATGTAATCTATGTTTCCTAAACACAACTCGATAGCCTACGACGAAATGATTGTTAAACATATGTGATGACCTTGACTTGTGTAGTTCAGAAAGTTCATTCATGTTCTTCGCGAATTCGGAGGTGGCTGAATTGCATACATATAAGCTAGACTTATATGACGAACGTGTCTGGACATAGTCCCACAATATGAAGTGTACTCGTTGTGTACATTATTGGATAATGTTAATTATTTACTTTGACCCAATTGAATTAATTGGATTAATCCAAAATTACAAAAGGGCTTTATTATAATTTCATAAATATCTCTACCATTGGAGGATATTTTGGTAATTACAAAATATGTAATAATAGGTTTATTTGGCTTGATTTAACTGGATTAAATTAAAGTGATAGATAACGAACTAATCAATTGATTAAACTTTATCTAGATTTAATTGGATTAATTTAAGTGGTAGACAAAGGTGATTAGTCAACCTAATTATACATATTTGGAAAAATTGGATTAAATCTACCTAAAAGTTGATGAAAAATTTATTAATTAAAACTTATATAAGCTTCACTATAAAAGGCAAGCTTGACCAAGTTTTAAGCAAGCAAGCATTAAGGAAAAACATAAGAGAAATTAGCCTAAAGAGTATTTAAAGAAGATTTGGAAGTTCTCTAAATTTTTCAACAATGAGGAGAAGATTAGATCTTTAGTTTAAGCTTACTAGGTAAGTTTGATATTCTCTAATAAGCTATGTTTTTGTATTTGATACAAAACAATATAGTTTGATGTTGAAATTAGCCTAAAAATTTTTTGTATGGATGCTTTGGAAACATAAACATTATATATGTAACACCCCGTCAGAAGTAGGATGTTACCGATAGGAGATAGGATTAACCCATCTCTATAAGTCTCGAAATCTACCGAAAATCCGACATGATGTATCATAAAATTGGACAACCTAAATCTCAGTCCAACACCAAAACGAACCTAAAAGGAACATCATATATCAAAATGGACCTCAGGTATACACCAACACATCAAAATCACCATCTAAGGGCTTCGTGTCCATATTATCTATCAACACTCAATGGCCCAGTGCCCACAACATCATAAGCAATCAAAACATTTACTTAAAATATATATACAAATCATAGGCTCAGCACGACAAAATAAAACAATAACCAAAATATCCTAAACTTTTTAAACTTCTATAACTTCTCCCATGACACTTGCGAGGGTGATTGTCGCTTGGGTGATCCGCATCTCGAGCATGACTTCTTTAAAGTTGTCGTGGTTGGCCAATCTGGAAGCCAACCTGCAAAACTAACAAACAGGTTTGGTGTGAGTTATAAAAACTCAGTAAATAACCATGCAAATACAAGCATTACAAACAAAACATACAAATTAGTCAAAGTACAAATTTTTCAGTTTTCAATTTATTACGAGTCTTAGAATTATCAATATTCTATTATCCTTTATACTTTACCCATATCAATTTTTCATATTTATATATTGTCAATGTAATGGCCAGAGATTCAGAGCACACGAAACATGAATTCGAAATCACCAAGTACGTCATATAGCATCGAAATCATTTCAATGTTGAAATATGAAGTCACATATTAATCCTTATCACAGTAAATATCTTTGAAATATCATCAAATCGGTAAATCTAACAAACTTTCTTCTATTCAGTTACAAACTATCTGTAATACCAAAATCTTTTTCTTCAATATCAAAACAATCTTTCTTTAACCTTCTTTAATCCATGATAACCCTACACTAGCTTAACACTTGGGTTTCATATACCTTCACATATATCATAGCACACTTCTTTATATACATGCAAATACAATTTCAGAATCTTTACACATATACGTACATAATAATACAATTTAGCAAACACGCTTTATAACCTCTGATATTCGCATCGGTTTCAAATCATCCATTCATTTCACATACGCATACACAATCCATACATATCACGAGTTCTGTCATACACATACATACAGTCAGACATATTTACCAACCACGAAGCACACATAACTATCGGTACATCCAAAATCACATCATCCAACAATACACACATTATGAGATGAATTTCGTCCGAATATATTCCTAACCAGCTCCACTACTATGCCACGAGAACATCAATCAATTAAACATACAAACATGCATTAATATCATGACACACCAAAATCATTGCACGACTTCTCATACATAAGCACATCCATAACAAACATTCCAAAACATGATTCAAATACTCACATACAAACATATGTTTCAAACATATGAATATACTTCATGTTACAAAATTCAAATGTCATACATTTGATAGTCCTCCTAACTTTTCTTTTATCGATCAAACATATTCATTTCAGAATATTTATCTAGGAACATTTGATATTGTGTTTTTACCAAATGAATATATCCAAACCTATATATATCTTAGCATCATATGCATAAACGAAAACATACTTATATACTTATACGTTTTCATATTTATTCACATGCACAATTTCATATCGTTACACCTTCATACCTTTACATACAGTTGTTGGACAATTATGAACCATAGCAACACTATTTTGTAAATGACGTGGTGTGCTTGTACAAAATTAACTATGTGACAAAGGAAATTGCTCTTTTATCATTTGTAATTGGATTACCGGGATATATAAATGATAAAAGTCCATATGATTAGTACCAGATTAATAAGATATAAGACAGTATTAATCCACGTAAGGTTTAATCACTAAATATACCTAGTCGTAGTATTATCGAGACTAGACATCGATAATACGGAATAGGCAAGTATTACACTTGTGCGTGTTATGGAAGCGTAACGACATAGTTCTCATATATTTGGGTATTGGATACTCATGCAAGTGTAATAGGAGGTTTTGTTTACCGATGGTACGGAAATAGCTTCACTCTGGATAGACCCCTCAGAATCTCATTAGTAGTATGACTATGTGTCTATGGGAATCCGAATCAGGGTAGGTGTATTTGGTCTTAACCTGAGACTTGCATCGCTAATACTTGCGACAATCAGTATACTTTGGTTTTGGTCGTCCGGGGCTTTAACAGGTTCTGTGTACGCCTCTTCTGGGTATACTGAGAATCGTAGTGTATTGGATGTGATGTCAAGATGGAAGTATCACTTCAGTCATATGGAGATGATGATCACGTAGGATACAGAACTAGTACTCTTAAGTACTGCTGTCATCGGGATAATATGACTAGGTCATGATTATCCGATTATAGAGACTAGTTACCAGAGATCCGATATATGCTTCGTACGGGGCAGACACAATTCCAGCCCTAGGCCTAGCATGTGATATCTGATACTGGATCGTAATACGCAATACTACGTATACTAGGCCAGACAAAGATTATATATTCCTTTAAAGAATATTTCTGGAGAATTGGATAGGCACGGTGTTTTGCTAGAAGCCAACCATGTCTTGTAAATTGGTAAGAACGTGGTACCAGGTACGCACGTATTCGGATAGTCTGATGACCGTATTTACTACCAACATATCCAGGGATCTCTTGGGTCGCTTCCCGAAGATTCACCGATGTCATTTGACTCGAATAAGAATTAATCTGGGATTAATTATGAGAGAGAAAATTAATCTGGGATTAATTACGGTAATAAATTAATCTGGGATTAATTACCAAAGAGAAAATTAATCTGGGATTAATTGCGTAAAGAAATAATCTGGGATTATTTTGACTAGAATAGAGAATGCGATTAATTTGGAATTAATTGGTAAAGTAAATTTAATAGTTAAATTGGATTTTACTATTTAATTATTTAATTGGGCTAAAATAATATATTAGATATATTAATCGAAATTGGATTTCAAAGCGGAATTAAAATTGGATTTTAATTCAAGCGAACGAATTAATTTGGAATTAATTCGTAAGCGACTTTCGTAATAATTCTGCGAGGCATACTTATTTAATTAAATTAGATTTAATTATGTTGCAACGGTAAATTCGTTTAGTTCGGAATTAAATGAACCCGGGCCCAAGTGAAATTGCGTGTTGGATTACTCGACTTAGATTTTGAATTTAAAGTGGGGCCTACCAACTTACATCAAATGTCTACACAAGTGATGGATGATGTTATTTGGTTGAGAAAAGATTAGATTGCTTTTCATACACTCAAACCAAGTCTAACACTCAACCTTGATATAAAAGTGTAAGTCAACTTTTGAAGTGTGACTAATTATTCATCATCTCCATTTTTCTCTCAAATTGCCGAACACAATGGACCTTGGAGGTAAAAAATTTCTTTCATTTTTTTCATAGCTAGCACTTCAATGAGTTAAATAAGGTGATAGGGAAACTCACCCGAGAGTTTGGAACTCGATTTCAAGCTTCGATCTACTATATCCTAAGGATTTTTGAAAGCCTACAACCGATCAAGGTGATTTTTTCCGCAAATCCCTTTGATTAATTCACACACGAATCACTCTTAGACGATCTTGGCATGTTCTAGGAACACTAACAGGTCGAACACTAGGTATCGCAGATGATTACTGACATCGAATAGCTAGGTTAGCTGGGCATTACCTACAAGGCTGAGACTTCCATAAATTTGATCTTATAGTCTCTGTCTGAATGCTGGGGTGGGTTCATCATGAACCAAGAGAAAACTCTTGGAGAGTTAATGGCTATGCTTAATGAGGTAGAGTGAGAGCTTCCAAAAGGTCAAGAAGCGCAAGGCAAATCTTACTTCGACATCCCAGAAGGCCAAGGCTTGGCTGAAAGCTTCTAGAGGTGTGAAGAAAATAGGCAAAGGCAAAATCGTCACTATCTTCTAGAAAGAGAAAGGATATATCCCAAGATGTCTGTCGAAAACTGTAGAAAATGGGGTCACTAGAAGCGTGACTGGCGTATGGACAAGGCAGACATGAAGGTGAAGACGGGCAAGGCTCCGGCTTCAGGTAAGTTTGTCATAAACATATCCACTGCTAGTTTTAAAATTGGATTTTGATACTGGATGTGGTACATACATATGTACTGAAGTGCGGGATCTGCTGATTAGCAGGAGACTGGCTTCAGATGAGATCAACCCGCGAGTCAGAAACGGGACGAGAGTCGCTGTTTTGGCCGTTGGAACCTAAGTTTTGGAACTGCCCTTTGGGCATGTACTTAAAATTAGGAGAGTGTTATAATATACCTAGTTTGACTAGAAAAATTATCTCTATATTTAGTATAACCCGTTGCGGGTATACCTTTATGTTCCAGAACACTAGGTGTTTTGTTTATAAAGAAGATAATGAGATATACACATTAGATGTGAATAACAGTACTTATATTTTGAATATAAATAAATCTCAAACATATAACATGACAAACAAATGGCTCAAACTGAATTAATCAAATGAGAGTTATTTGTGGCATTGTTGTCTGAGACACATTAACAATATTCGTATATCCACACTTTCGAAGATTGGATACTTGGACATATTTGATCCTAATTTAAATGACGTCTGCGAATCTCGTTTATTAGGCAAAGTGCTTAAAACACCTTTTAATGGTAAAGGTGTACGTGCCACCGACCTATTAGCCCTCATTCATGGTGACGTAAGTGGGCCCATGTCTAGCTAGGCTAGAGGTGGTTATGAGTACTTCGTAACCTTTACGGATGTTGCATCGCATTATGGAGTCGAAAACTTTTGATATAATCAATGAGTTTCGATACGAAGTAGAAAAACAGACTGACAAAAGTATTAAAATATTACGGTCGGACCGTGGTGGAAAATACTTAAGCAATAAGTTTCTTGATTACTTGAAAGAGTATAGTATTCTTTCACAGTGGACTCCTCCCGGAATACCTCAATAGAGTGGTGTGTCCGAACGGACAAATCGAACTTTGTTGGACATAGTAAGGTCAATGATGAGTTGCTCTGAGCTACCAATTTCCTTCACGGGATACGCATTAAACAGTGCAATACTTATTTTGAATAAGGTTCCATGAAAAGTTTGTTGGACAGACTCCATATGAAATATGGACAGGAAAGAAATCGAATTTCTCATTCCTGAAGATTTGGGAATGTTGGGCATATGTTTGGATGATACCAAACTACATCCCAAATCGGATAAGTGCCCATTATGTAATTGGTTATCCTAAGGAAACTAATTCCATAACTCACAAGAGAACAAAGAAATTTGTTGCTCTCCATGCGGTTTTCCTAAGAGGAATACCTAAATGCAGTGGTAAGTGGGAGGAAAGTAAAACTCGATGAAAATCAGAGTAATACTGTTCCTAGCACCGATCCTTAACGGAACACGAACAGTTCATCAAGGATGAGACTGTTCCACAATCTTCTAATACACAATAACAACGTAGGTTAGAGAGAGTCAGAAAACCAACCTTAGAGGTTTGGGTTTCTGATCTCACCTCATAAAGATATTAATCTTATTGAGGATAATGAGCCGGCTACGTATGAGGTAGCGATACAAGATATCGACTCCGCTTTATGGCAAAGTGACATGAAGTCCGAAATGGATTCCATGTATACCAAACATGTTTGGACACTGGTTGATATACCAGAAGGCATTGTGCCTATTGGTAACAGATGGGTCTTCATGGTGAAGACAAACGTGGATGGCAACATACAAACGTACAAAGCTAGGCTTGTAGCAAAAGGGTATCGTCATCAACATGATGTCGATTACGATGACACCTTTTACCTGTTGCCATGATTAAATCCATTCGGATAATGCTTGCAAGTGCTGCATATTTCATTTATGAAATATGGAAGCTGAACGTCAAAATCGTTTTCCTTAACGGAAACCTTTTGGAAGAAGTTTACAACATCCTGACGGTTTTTTCGTGCCGAAACATGCAAATAAGGTTTGTAAGTTAAATCGATCCATTTATGGATTAAAGCAAGCATTACATTCTTGGAACCAATATTTTTATGAGATCATAATGGTATATGGTTTCAATCAAAACGAAGATGATTCTTGTGTATATAAGAGGGTTAGTAGGAGCGCACTGACAATCACTGTCCTATACATTGATGATGTATTGCTTCTTAGCAATGACATTCCCATAATACAATCGGTGAAAGCTTGGCTTTCATTAAATTCTCCAGGGAATACTTGGGAGAGGCAACCTTTATTCTAGGAATAACGATCTACTGGGATGGATCTGAAAGTTGTTGGCACTCTCCAAGAACTCATACATTGAAAGATATGTACGCAACCTGGTGTCTCATATGCTTTGAGCATTTGGAGTCATAATTATGCCAATCCAGGTGATAGTCACTCGATTGATGTTAAGAACATCCTTGAGTATCTTAGACGAACTAAGGATGCATTCTTATAACATGGAGAAGGAGAACTTGAAGTGACTAGGTTCACCGTTGCAAGTTTCCAAACCGATAATGGCGACTCTAAGTCGCAATAAGAGTACGTATTTTGTTTGAACAACAGAACAGTGAGCTGGAAATCTTCCAAGCAAGATACTGTTGCTGATTCAACAAAAGCGGATTATATTGCTGCAACTGAGGTAGCAGAAGAAACATTTTGGATCCATAAAATTCCTAATTAGATTAGGAGTAATTTTGTTAGCAGCTGAGCTAGGCTACAGTACAGGCTAAATAATTACGGTCTCATCAATGATCCAAGTATGTACTTCGACAGTTTTATCTGATTCGTGAGATCATACATCGTGGTGATGTGATAATCAAATAAATCATTTCAGATGATAACCTTGTAAAATCTGCTGATGAAAGCGATATCTCAGCATAAACATGAGCGGCCCGTACATAGTTCAAGTGTCGGACACTTGAGGGATTGGCTATAGGCCAAGTGGGAGATTATTGGACAATTATGAACCACATCATCACTATTTTATAAATGACATGGTGTGCTTGTACAAAATTAACTATGTGACAAAGGAAATTACTCTTTTATCATTTATAATTAGATTACCGGGATATATAAATGATGAAAGTCCATATGATTAGTACCGGATTAATAAGATATTAGACAATATTAATCCATATAAGGTTTAATCATTAAATATCTCTAGTCGTAGTATTATCGAGACTGGACATCGATAATACGGAATAGGCTAGTATTACACTTGTGCGTGTTATGGAAGCGTAACGACATAGTTCTCATATATTTGGGTATTGGATACTCATGCAAGTGTAATAGGAGGTTCTGTTTACCGATGGTACGGAAACAGCTTCACTCTGGATAGACCCCTCAGAATCTCATTGGTAGTATGACTATCTGTCTATGGGAATCCGAATCAGGGTAGGTGTATTTGGTCTTAACCTGAGACTTGCATCGCTAATACTTGGGACAATCAGTATACTTTGGTTTTGGTCGTCCGGGGCTTTAACAGGTTCTGTGTACGCCTCTTCTGGGTATACTGAGAATCGTAGTGTATTGGATGTGATGTCAAGATGGAAGTATCACTTGAGTCATATGGAGATGATGATCACGTAGGATACGGAACTAGTACTCTTAAGTACTGCAGCCATCGGGATAATATGACTAGGTCATGATTATCCGATTATAGAGACTAGTTACCAGAGATCCGATATATGCTTCGTACGGGGCAGACAAAATTCCAGCCCTAGGCCTAGCATGTGATATCTGATATTGGATCGTAATACGCAATACTACGTATACTAGGCCAGACAAAGATTATATATTCCTTTAAAGAATATTTCTGGAGAATTGGGTAGGCACGGTGTTTTGCTAGAAGCCAACCATGTTTTGTAAATTGGTAAGAACGTGGTACCAGGTACGCACGTATTCGGATAGTCTGATGACCGTATTTACTACCAACATATATAGGGATCTCTTGGGTCGCTTCCCGAAGATTCACCGTTGACATTTGACTCGAACAAGAATTAATCTGGGATTAATTATGAGAGAGAAAATTAATCTGGGATTAATTATGACAATAAATTAATATGGGATTAATTACCAAAGAGAAAATTAATCTGGGATTAATTGCGTCAAGAATTGATCTGGGATTAATTCGACTAGAAGAGAAAATGCGATTAATTTGGAATTAATCGGTAAATTAAATTTAATAGTTAAATTGGATTTTACTATTTACTTTATTTATTTGGGCAAAAATAATATATTTGATATATTAATCAAAATTGGATTTCAAAGCGGAATTAAAATTGGATTTTAATTCAAGCAAACGAATTAATTTGGAATTAATTCGTAAGCGACTTTCGTAATAATTCTGCGAGGCATAATTATTTAATTAAATTAAATTTAATTATGTCGCAACAGTAAATTCATTTAGTTTGGAATTAAACGAACCAGGGCCCAAGCGAAGTTGCGTGTTGGATTGGCCGACTTAAATTTTGAATTTAAAGTGGGGCCCACCAACTTACATCAAATGTCTACACAAGTGATGGAAGTTGTTATTTGGTTGAGAAAAGATTAGATTGTTTTTCATACACTCAAACCAAGTCTAACATTCAACCTTGATATAAAAGAGTAAGTCAACTTTTGAAGTGTGACTAACTATTCATCATCTTCATTTTTCTCTGAAATTGCCGAACACAATGGACCTTGGAGTGAAAAAAATTTCTTTCATTTTGTTCATAGCTAGCACTTCAAGGAGTTAAATAAGGTGATAGGGAAACTCACCCGAGAGTTTGGAACTCGATTTCAATCTTCGAGCTACTACATCCAAATGATTTTTGAAAGCCTATAACCGATCATGGTGATTTTTTCCGCAACTCCCTTTGATTAATTCACACACGAATGACTCTTAGATGATCTTGGCATGTTCTAAGAACACTAACAACAGTCATACATACACATAGACATTAAACTTATCAAACATTTCACTTCAAACACATCAATACATACATACGGACATTAATATCATTAAACCACTTACTTCGTATCATGATAATAACAAATGTCATACCTGCGATGGTCTTTTCACTTACCTACACATAACCTCAAACTCCTTCTCAAACTACTTCTTAATTATCTTCTGATTAACCTAGAATATCAATCATTTATACCCATATATATGTATATTGAAAACACGAAATCACCCATTAAGCTCTCATTGCATGAGTTACTAGCCTGGTTTCACGAACACTATAGGTCGTAGTCAAGTCTGCCAAAACAAATGGCGAAACATCGTTAGAATCGCAACTTATGAAATTTCCGACTTAGCTTTGACAAAGTTCCGAATATTTCCGGGATAATCGAATCAAATCCGATTTCAATACTTTCAGTTCCATTACTCTTAAAATATCATTACAAACTATTCCAAACCACTAATTCACTTAAATCCCTGATTGACGTGATTTTAGAAAATCTTCTTAAAATTTTCCGCAAACGTTACGGAAGGGTCCCGAACCCTCCGAACCTTCCCAGATTTAACTAAACATTTTCATAATGTCATAAATAACTCATAACCAATATTAAAATCAAAACACATCATTATATCCAAAAATCAACTTTTACCGGAAACTAACATATTCTATCGGATCGATCAAACTCGTTCTGTTTTCACTCGGATTCTACTGAATGTTTATATTCAATATACTGATACTCAAAAAATTCAATTTATATCAATATTCTACTCTACAAAGCTACTGGATACATCCGAATATTTAACTATAAACTTGAAATTTGTGGATTTACACTAGGAGGTCTTACCGAGATTTCGAGGCCATATTAGGACTCCAAACGATCTCACGAATGCGGTGGAATTGACGGAATTTTGATCGGAGTTACTGTTCATCATTGGTCACTATTCTTCTGAATCTTCCTTCCTCTATTCGCGTGCAACCATACACGCAATAGAAAATCCATCGCCGCCAATTTGTAGTACTCTCCGAGAGCTTCGATTTAGCGGGTGGCTCGGGACGTGAAACGAAGCGACGAGCCTGGATAGAACGACCCATTGCCATTTGTCTCTCTCTCCATTTCTCGATGTTGCTGGCCTTTTCTGCGTCGCCGCCGGCCACCATCCGATGTGCGGTGGCCAGACGCTTCTTTCTGGATTGTTGTGCTAGCCGGCGATAGCCGGAAAGCCACCGGCGCGACAGGGGTTCACCAAAACTCCAAATGGGGATGAAGGGTCGGGTAAGTATTTTGGTGAGTTTAAAGGAAACTATGGGCTATTTATAAGAAAATTTCTAAAATTTACGTTCAACCCCCGCGAAATTGCAATCAGGTCCCTGTCATGGAACTCTCTAGAAATTTCACATTTTTGAAGCCCTTCTAATACAAATTTCGAAAAGTGTTCAACATGAAAGTTGTTCGTCTCAGAACAACGAGTTCGATGGTTCAAAAATCAGCTCAATCAGCGTTCATTTGCTATCTTTATAGTTGAGATAAGATACTTTTACGTGTATAACGATAAAATCAAAAATCGCGTAATAGATTCTCGAAACCACATGTTTTCCAACACGACGAATCTTCACTTTAAAATATTCCAACTATTTTCAAACACATATACTCCTATTTTCGAATATCATCACATTCCAAATCCTTAACTTTAATTCAGAAATCTTCCGGAATATTTTGAAAAAAAATTCGGGATATTACAATATGCTCGTGATTGGGTCAAAATATTATGTTGGGCATGAAACATAAAATTAGTGTTGGAAACTATAGATAAAAGATTGGAGCTATGGTTACTATTCTAGAATCACTTGACCACCTTTAAGTGACCTAGAATTATTCATGAGTCACTTCATTGTGGGATTCTAATTTAGTTTGTGTTTTGGATTCAAAATTTACGCATGTGCCTATTTAGAATAAATTTATGTTTTTTGTAAAAAAAATTGATATTTTGAAAAACATGATTTTGTTCTATAACATGTGTTGATGTTGGTTTTTATGTTAAAAATTAATTTTAGATGTTTGAAAGTGTTTAGGGAAGGTTGGAAAGGAAATAGGGTGAAAACCCCAGTTTCCATCAGCTCTCTTGGAAAACAATTGAAATAAATAAATAAATAAAAATTGAGTGCTGAATGCACACAGCGCACAGTAGTGCACACGCACGTTGAAACTTGTTTTTGAGTTTCCGGACTTCGATTTAGCCCCGGTTTTTTCCTATACACTCATAATGGAATATTGTATTCCATTAAATTTAAAAAATACATACATGTTTGATATCCATTGGTTAGACCCACTTCCATTGCGCGGGACACCGACCCGACCCTAGGGGTCCCACAATCGCCCAATAGTTAAAACTTTTATTCATGTTTACAAGTTCACGTTATATAGTTATCGGTCATATTTGTAGCATATATATTACAGTTACAGTCATGATTTTAGTTTTTAATTCAAGTTTACAGCTTGAAGTCATGTTTATAGTTTTCAAGTCATGTTTTTAAATTTCAGTTCATTTTCACATGGTTCAATTCATGTTTGCAATTAAAGTCATGTTTTATTGTTTCATAATTTTCAGTTTACATTTCATGATTTTCAATTTTTGTTTCACGATTTATAAGATATGTTCCTTATAAGTTTCAAGATCTACGATTCATGTTTCATGATATACGGTATATGACTACGACTTTATAAGTTTATATTTTCAAGAATCTAATTTTAAATGTGATCACTTATACAAGTCATGTATTGATATGTTTTTACTTTAATTTTCAGCGTTCACTCACTAGGTCGTTCATACGATTTATTCCCCTAACACTAAGCTTTTGTCTTGCAGTGTTTCATGCATACAAAGGTCAAGTTTTGGAGAAGATGGATACCGGCTACAATCATTAGGGACATACATGTCATGGGTCAATTTACGAAATATTTTGTCATGTAGGGCCATGAGATTGAATGATATTTTATGTATAAATCTTGATCATATATAGTTGATTTTATGTAACTCGTGTGTATCATATATCATACATGCATGTTTTCAATATTAAATAGTTCATTCATAAGTCATGTTACGTCATGCAAGTTCATGTCAGGGGCTTATAGAGATGTTGATACTGTTTCCTGCCGGTCATGTCCTGAATATATTGGGAAGTGACAGTTTTTGAGGATTAATAAAGTACTTTTGTCTCTACTAACAAAAGCTTAAAATTTGGGATTTTGGGAGTAAAGGTTATAAAGTTTTTTTTTTAAGAGTTAAATTCTCTAAAAAATAGTTCAATTCTCTAAAATATCCTTATTTATTTCTCAATATTATTTCATCTATATCCTCATGATAAAAAGGCTTTGGTAGCTCTCACATAATCCGTGCACTCTCCTTAATCCAAAGTTTACCCATTAATGATCTCCAGACTGATGAGATGCAGTAACCTCAACTAAAATACTAGAGAATTTGAGAGTAGATATTGTGAAAAAAAAAAATTAAGAGTTAAATCATCTACCGCACTCTTATTTTATTTTATAAAATTATTTTGTTTTTTTTTTCATACAACGTTAAAAAAAACTTATTTATTAATAAATTTACGGTTTCTAATAAAAATGAATAATGATATTTGAGCAACTATTTGCACAACTATTAGCACAATTATGTATTTTTGGGAAACAAAAATATTTCATTTTTGTCATTTGTGCTTTTACACATGGTTGTGCATATATCATTATTGATAAAAATAAAAAAAAATTTAAAAAAAAAGCTTTCATTGACAATCAAATAACTAAATTATTTTTTGATTAAAAATAATTTGAAAAACGGAAATATTAGCAAAAAGCTAAATTATTTGAAAAACTATAACTAAATTATTTCTTGTATCAATTGAAGGGGGCTCATCTTCTTCTGGGATCACAAAGCTCTCTTGTACTGGCCAAGCAGTTGACTGCTGCGGATTGCTTAGTGTTGTCTTCCTCAACCAAGGAAATATTCCTCTCAAAATTTCCACAACCGATGACTCAGTATTAGCAAAAAGGTTGGCGAGGGATCCAAAAAATCCTTCTTCTTCTTGCTTCTCATCTTCTCCCTCTGTTGGAATTAAAGGGGGCCTGACTGATTTCAGAGGTTTCTGATATGAGCTTGACAAGGTGCTTGTTTTTACTGTACCATTATCCTTAATGGGCAAAAAGAGAGCATGCAAAAGAATAATCAGCAACTTAGAAGATAATAACAAATTGATCTATGCCTACAGGGCCACTAGACCGTGTTTAGCACTGAAGAAAAGTATTTCTGCATTACTGTTATATTAATGATGCCATTGCCATTTCTATAAGTCATATTTTCAGGGGAAGGGGGAGAAAAAGAGGAGACGTCTTAGTGCTGAGTTAACTGCTTGAGCGGTTTCGCTTTTCTTGGTCTACGAACTCCCACGTTTCATGCTTGCAACTGCTGGATCATGCATCTAACTGCTGAGTTGTGCGTGATAATTGCCAAACCGTGGCGAGTTACCGCCAACTGCCAAGTTGTGCGTGATAACTGCCAGACCGTGGGTAGTTACGGCCTAACCGCTAGATCGTGGGATAAATTGCAACGCTTGGTAGTCGTCCTGACTGCTTTTCCCCTCGTCGTCCTGATTGCAAATCATCCTGTAATACCTATTCGCCCTAATTGCTTTTCGTCATTTGACATGTTCTTTCTTTTCGCCCCTCATTGACTTGTTCGTCCTAGGGCGATTTTCTCCACCAACAATTGTCCCCCAAATTCGCCTTGATTGATTTGGGAAATGAAATCGAGGCGAATTTCTTAACTTGGGTAAAGTTAGGACGGTATTTATTGGCCGTATACTGGCTTCAGCCTGCTGGTCTTCGCCCTATCTCTCATTGTCATTTGCGTGTATTGAGGGTCGTCCTTTACATTTCCCTATGTGAATCTATCATTTCCTCAATAAATGCGCGACCTTCCCAACACGTCTTATCGAAAGGTTATCATGGTGCCAATTAATGTATCGTTTTTCGTGTCACTCCAACGTCAAATCATGTCAAACGTCGCCCTTTTCGTTTCCCGCTCTTTTTCTTCCCTCAAATTAGGCTGTGACACCTATCCTAGGGCGAACTTTTCACCTTTTCTATATAAGGGCTTGGCTTGTTCTCGTCATCACTTTACTTTCTACTATTTTCTTCAAAATTTTCCTCTCTCTTGCCCTCAACTTTCTTTGCTAATGGCGTCGTCTTCTTCTGTTTCCAAAAAGGCCACCTCCACTTTCAGTGATTACCAAGCTTCATTGGGTGACTCTTCTGTGGGTGTCTTTGGCATCCACACCCTTTATGAAAACTATGGCCAGTGCTCTCTGGGCCCCATTTTTGTTGACGACACCGCCATTTCCACGGCTCTCTTGGCTCAGCTGTTCCCTTCTGTTTCCAACCTTCCCTTTCGGAACCCCTGAATGTGTCTCCTCTTGCCCAGTCCAATACTATCCGCACTTGGCCCAAACCTGACTCTTCGTTTGAGACTTGGTTCAAACGGATGAAGTTGCATGCAGAGACCCACACTTTCTTCGAAGACATTGGTCTGCTTCCTCCCATAGAGTTCTCTCTGACCCTGCCTCCTTTTGACCGAAATTTGTTCCCCACTTCGTTGCTCTTTTGGTCTTCTGACTATAACATCTTTCTCTTTCCTTCTGGTCCTTTCACCGTCACCCTTTGTGACATCAGTGCATTGACTGGGTTAGCCCCTTTGGGCGCGACCATTTCGGCTTGCACTACCTTCGTTTCCCTCCTCCTTCAATGGACGCTTCATCTTTCTCTTCTTATTCCAATTTCTTTCGTGCATTCTCTGAGTCGGTCGGTCCGGTCTCGGTGCTAGAACGCACCGCTCTTATTCACTATTGGCTTTGCAAATACATAATTTGTGCGCCTAGTCAGAAACCCGTGGCGGGTTATCTTCCTATTTCGTCGGATCTTGCCAACGGCCGTCGTTTGGACTTGACTTCATTTTTGTTGGCCGCTACTTACCGAGGCTTGGCCGTCCTCCAAAAAAAACTTTGCTCTGGCGCTTCGCCAATCGCTTACGGTCCTCTGTGGCTCGTCTAACTTTGGCTTAGAGCCTATTTTCTGGTCTTTGGCTCAGTCGAGTCGAATCGCTCATATTCTTACGCCGGCCTCTATTCGCCCAACTAGGGCCAACTTCTCTAATTCCTAGCTCCATTTTTGAATATTCTTACACCATTTCTCGAGTTCCTTCTTTTTTTCCTTTCTCCTTGGGCGACAACCTCTCTTTTGTCCATGAGCTTCCTGAATCTGAGGGGGATGAGTCGATCAATCGCATATGGCGTAAATTTTTATACAGTCGCGATCTGATTCCTAACATTCTGACGGGAGCCAATGGAAAGGCTGGAGTGGAGGTATATTCTCCTAACTTCACTGCCCGCCATTTCGGCCTTGTTCAATGATGGCCTCGCCCATTTTTTCATTCGCGTTCCACTTCATCGAATCCTTTTAAGGTCCTTCGCTTTCAGACATCGATCAGTGTTTGTCGGAGGCTCGCTCTTTACTATCTTCTTTTTCTTGTGCCTCCTTCTCCCCTTGCACATCGGTACATCCTTTTTTCGATCATTTTTGGCCGTCTGGTCGCGAGAGACTCTTTTCTTTGCCTTCTGCTCGAGTCTTTTCCAATGTTCCCTTTTCTTCAAAATCTTCGGAAACGGCCGGGTCAAAGAAGCCGATTGAGAAAACTGGGCCGAGGAAAACCAAACAAGTTAAGCGGAAACAACCTTCTCCAACCCATAGCTCTGATTCAGACGAGCCCGTTATATGTCGTCGGGCTAAGGTACAATTTGAAATCCCCCTCTTTTTTTTGATGATTTCATTTCTCGTGCAGACATCCCGGACGGAATCGTCTTCCGGTATGCCCGAACCGGTTCAAACTTCAGTGGAGATTGAAGCTACCGAGTTCCCGGTAGTTCAACTTCCATTAGATGGGTGTGAGGCGGCCGATATTCCAATCGTTCAACACCCACTAGAAGGGGATGAAGCAGCTGATGCCATCCATTCGACCAAGGCAGATCCTCTAGGTACAGGGTCAAGTATAGTATTTGATCGTTTGCGCCCACTTATTGAGGAAATCCCAAGGGACCATCCTTTATTTGAATATCACCCATTGGACGATCTTGTCCCTACTGTGCAAGACCCAGATAACGAGCCTATTCGGCCAGAGAACGAGCCTATTTGGCCGGATTATGAGCCTCTTTGGTGTCATCTCAAACGGATATATCCCTTAGTACGCAGATGGGCTGCTGCAGGGTTTAGGGGGAGTTATAGGGATATAGACGGCCTATTTAGTCTGGCTGAATTGGAGTTACCGGAGGACGTTTGGTCTCTGTATAAAGACGATGTAATTCGCCACATTTATGAAGAGATGGAAGTTATTTATGTTTCTGACTCTTCCGATTCTTATTCTTCCATAGAGGCCCAGCCAGCAGGCATGCAGCGACAATCATCACCTCCACGGGCAGTGTCCCTTGTCCCTTTAATGCAACAATCTTCGACTCCTGAACGGCCGTCATCCTCGGTTCCTCCGCCCTCTCCTCTTCGGGCGACATCTCTTGTTCCTTCAATGCAACAACCCTCTACTCCTGAACGGCCGTCACCATCGGCTCATTCGTCCTCACCTCTTCGGGTGGCATCTCATGTTCCCCCGCCCCAATCTCCTAGGGGAGAACCTGCATTACCACTTGAGGTCCCTATGGCAACTGCTGGTGAGCCATCCAGTTCCACTCACAGGCCCGAAGCTGTACGTCTTTTTTCCTTATCCTCTTCCTTCACATCGTCTTTTTGCCTGGTTAACTAATTTTTTTCTTTTGCTACACAGGCGTCTGATCCATTCTTGCAATCGGTCCAAGACCTTTTGAACGATCTTGACCGGTTAGCCTCTACTCCGTTCCAGCCTCCCTCCTCTTCGGCCCGAGCTGCTACAGACTTGGAAGTTCTTCAGAAGGTTGTCAGTCAATATGCTTCCCTTACTACAATGGAGATTGGTCAAGCTGCCATGCCATAGAACATGCTTAAGTTCGAAAAAATCTCCTCCGAGCTAGACCGACTGTTAGGTCTTCTTGTTTTGCCCATTCCATTGGAAAGCTGACTCTCTCTTCAAGACTTGCAAAACGAAGTCCTGGCCCTTATTCTTTGTTATCGCAACCTACACAGCCAAAAGGCTGGGCTTTGTTCTTCCATGACCAAGAAAGAAAGACTTCGAGATTCCCTTGATAATTTTCGGCAAACTATAAGGGAAGCTATGGACGAAATGGTTATGAGGAGTCGGTATTGCTGGATTTAGATCGACAATTACAGAAGATCCAGCGCCTTATAAAGGAAAGTCGCATGTGGAGAGAGGCCAATAAAAGGGCCATTGCCTCTCAGGTAGTTGAAGTGACCGCTTTAATGGCCGAGTTCAAATATTTGGCTCAAGTTGATTTTGAGCGGGGCTTGGCCGATCTAGTGACGGCAGACTTGGAGATGCAGAAGGAATGGCATCAATTGAGGGAAATGTTCTCGCTCCTGAAGGATTTACCTGAGGAACTTCAGAGGCCTTCGACTAGTAAATAATTATATGTACTGTTAGAACGTTACATTCATCCTTTTATTTGTATTTTTTGGGAGACGGAATCGTCTTCCGGTATGCCCGAACCGGTTCAAACTTCAGTGGAGATTGAAGCTACCGAGTTCCCGGTAAGTTCAACTTCCATTAGATGGGTGTGAGGCGGCCGATATTCCAATCGTTCAACACCCACTAGAAGGGGATGAAGCAGCTGATGCCATCCATTCGACCAAGGCAGATCCTCTAGGTACAGGGTCAAGTATAGTATTTGATCGTTTGCGCCCACTTATTGAGGAAATCCCAATGGACCATCCTTTATTTGAATATCACCCATTGGACGATCTTGTCCCTACTGTGCAAGACCCAGATAACGAGCCTATTCGGCCAGAGAACGAGCCTATTTGGCCGGATTATGAGCCTTTTTGGTGTCATCTCAAACGGATATATCCCTTAGTACGCAGATGGGCTGCTGCAGGCTTTAGGGGGAGTTATAGAGATATAGACGGCCTATTTAGTCTGGCTGAATTGGAGTTACCGGAGGACGTTTGGTCTCTGTATAAAGACGATGTAATTCGCCACATTTATGAAGAGATGGAAGTTATTTATGTTTCTGACTCTTCCGATTCTTATTCTTCCATAGAGGCCCAGCCAGCAGGCATGCAGCGACAATCATCACCTCCACGGGCAGTGTCCCTTGTCCCTTTAATGCAACAATCTTCGACTCCTGAACGGCCGTCATCCTCGGTTCCTCCGCCCTCTCCTCTTCGGGCGACATCTCTTGTTCCTTCAATGCAACAACCCTCTACTCCTGAACGGCCGTCACCATCGGCTCATTCGTCCTCACCTCTTCGGGTGGCATCTCATGTTCCCCCGCCCCAATCTCCTAGGGGAGAACCTGCATTACCACTTGAGGTCCCTATGGCAACTGCTGGTGAGCCATCCAGTTCCACTCACAGGCCCGAAGCTGTACGTCTTTTTTCCTTATCCTCTTCCTTTCATCGTCTTTTTGCCTGGTTAACTAATTTTTTTCTTTTTGTACACAGGCGTCTGATCCATTCTTGCAATCGGTCCAAGACCTTTTGAACGATCTTGACCGGTTAGCCTCTACTCCGTTCCAGCCTCCCTCCTCTTCGGCCCGAGCTGCTACAGACTTGGAAGTTCTTCAGAAGGTTGTCAGTCATATGCTTCCCTTACTACAATGGAGATTGGTCAAGCTGCCATGCCATAGAACATGCTTAAGTTCGAAAAAATCTCCTCCGAGCTAGACCGACTGTTAGGTCTTCTTGTTTTGCCCATTCCATTGGAAAGCTGACTCTCTCTTCAAGACTTGCAAAACGAAGTCCTGGCCCTTATTCTTTGTTATCGCAACCTACACAGCCAAAAGGCTGGGCTTTGTTCTTCCATGACCAAGAAAGAAAGACTTCGAGATTCCCTGATAATTTTCGGCAAACTATAAGGGAAGCTATGGACGAAATGGTTATGAGGAGTCGGTATTGCTGGATTTAGATCGACAATTACAGAAGATCCAGCGCCTTATAAAGGAAAGTCGCATGTGGAGAGAGGCCAAGAAAGGGCCATTGCCTCTCAGGTAGTTGAAGTGACCGCTTTAATGGCCGAGTTCAAATATTTGGCTCAAGTTGATTTTGAGCGGGGCTTGGCCGATCTAGTGACGGCAGACTTGGAGATGCAGAAGGAATGGCATCAATTGAGGGAAATGTTCTCGCTCCTGAAGGATTTACCTGAGGAACTTCAGAGGCCTTCGACTAGTAAATAATTATATGTACTGTTAGAACGTTACATTCATCCTTTTATTTGTATTTTTTGGGACGTTGTCGTCCGATATTAATGAAATTATAATATTTATTTATTTCTATTTATTTCGCTTCATCCTTATTTTCACCCGGAGAATATAACATTCTCATGTTCCCATAATGAAGGCACATACTTTTTCACGTATTTGCCGTTTATCGGTCTGACATGCATTTCTCCATTCAAGCTCTTCAAATGATAGGCCTCGTTTGGTAATATGTTTTCCACCACGAACGGGCCTTCCTAATTAGGCGACCACTTGCCATATGTAGGATTCTTGGCACCTAGTGACAGTATAGTTTTCCATACTAACTCGCCCTTCCTGAACAATTTGGCCACGACTTTCCGGCTATATCCATTGGCTATCTTTGTCTTCTGTGCTTCCAAACGATTTATGACATCGTACTTGACGTCATCCAATTCTAATAAATTTTATGACATCGTTTCACTGTAATCTTCCCTTGTCAATTCTTTTTGTAATGCCACCCTAGTGGATTTAACATTGACTTCAACTGGTAGTACGACCTCTTGACCATACACTAGTTGGAATGGCGTGACCGAGGTACCTATTCAGGGTGACGTCCTATAAGCCTAAAGAGCTTGACTTAAGCATTCATCCTATTGTCTGGCATTGTCCGTTATCATCTTTCGGATCAACCCTTTGAGGGTTTTGTTAGATGACTCTGCTTGACCATTTGACTGAGTGTAGTATGGAGTAGTGTTTACTAACTGGACCCCGTATTCGGCCAGGAAGCTCTTAACCTTTTCGCCGTTCAGAGAGGTACCGTGATCCACCATTAATGTCTGAATGATACCGAATCGATGGATAATATGCTCTTTTATGAACTTGATGATTTGTTCTTGAGAAATCTCTATTACCGGAATTGCTTCCACCCACTTGGTGAAGAAGTCTGTGGCGACGATGATGAAAGTATGTCTTTTGCTAGATGCGAGATATATTTTCCCTATTAAATCAATCGCCCATCCCATAAATGGCCACGGCTTAATAACATGGACCATTTCGGTCGTTGGTGCTCTTTGAATGGGCCCATGCTTCTGACAAGCAACGCATCCCTTAGCATACAATACGCATGATTCTCCCATTTTCGGCCAATAATATCCGCTCCTTATGATCAACCATCTCATCTTTATCCCGGCCTGGTGAGCCCCACAGACCCCTTCATGTATTTCGGCCATAATAGTCTTGGATTCCGATGGCCCTACACATTTTAATAACAAACCATCTTGGCATTTTTTGTATAATACATCTCCCGACACCACATAGTTCAAGGCTTTTAGCTTTAGCTTTCGGTCTTTCCCATTTTCTTGTTGCTTTAAGAATTCTTTTATCTCCGTTCTCCAATCGTCCTCATTTTGGATTTCAGCGGCCATGACGTCCATTGCGTTCTTTTGCCTTATCAGGGCTGGTTTGGCCTCCTCCTCTCCTATATATGCCATCTATGCTCGTCTGTTTATACCCTGAGGCTGCTTGGGCCAATTCATTGGCCATTTCATTCTTCGCCCTTGGGACGTGCTCCAGCTCTACGAAGTCAAATTGATCTAGAAACTTCTTGGCTATATCTGACAGTGCCATGACTGATGGACTCTAGCACTTAAAGGCTCGCGTCACCTGTTGGATCACTAGTTGCGAATCCCCCTTAACGGACATATGTGTCACTCTCATATTAAGGAGTATTTCCAACCCAAATATCAAAGCCTCGTATTCGGCCTGATTGTTGGTGCAACATTCGTCCAACTTGATTATGAAACTGAATGGTTCTCCCAACGGACTGACCAAGACTATTCTCATTCCTACTCCTTTTGATATGCTAGATCCATCAAAATACATCGTCCATGGCTTTAAACTACACTCGTCTATTTCCATTTCCATTTCTTTAGTGGTGCTTAAACATGGGTGATCAGCTAAGAAATCCACAATGGCCTGATTTTTTACGGCCTTTTGGGGTTCATGTCGTATGTCGAATTCTGAAAATGATAGAGACCAAAACCCAACTCTTTGATGCAAAATGGGACGAGAAAACATGTACTTTACTATATTGATTTTTGTAATTAAATACGCAGTGGTCGGCCTAAGGTAGGCACGTAATTTAGTACATGTGAAATACAATGCCAAACAAAACTTCTCCATTGGAGAATAATTACATTCATATTTCAACAATTGTCTGCTGATATAATAAATGGCTCTTTCGACATCCGTATTGTCGTTCTGTGTGATCATCCCAACTATGGATCGCTCTTCAACGGATATGTAAAGCTTCATTGGTCGTCCTGGCATAGAGGGTACCATCACCGGTGGCTGTGATAAATAATTCTTTAGGTTCTCGAAGGCCTTTTGATGTTCTTCGGTCCAGAAGAATTCGTCCTTTTTCCTTTAGCCTTAGCAGGGACAAGAAAACTTTAGTTTTTCCTGCACAATAGAAATGAACCTTCTTAAGAAATTAACTTGCCCTAGGAATCTTTGCAGCTCTTTTTTATTCTGGGGTGGTTTGGCTTTAGTAATTGCCTGAGATTTATTGGCATCAATCTTAATTCCCCGTTGGCGGACTAGAAAGCCCAAGAATTTCCTGCACAAACCCTGAAAGCACGTTTGGCAGGATTTAACTTTAATTTGAATTTCCTCATTCGTTCAAAAGCCATAGTCAAGTGGTTAAAATGCTCGTCCACGGTCATAGACTTTACCACTATGTCGTCTACATAAACCTCTACAAAATTACTGATCATGTCATGGAAAATTAGATTCATGGCCCGTTAGTAAGTGGCCTCGGCATTTTTTAGGCTGAATGGCATTACCACCCACTCATAACATCCTAAAGACCCTGGGCATCTGAAAGCCGTTTTATGGATATCATTTTCGGCGATGTAGATTTGGTTATATCATGCGTACCCATCCATAAAAGAATACATTTGATATCTTGTTGTGGAGTCTACTAAGGAATCTACCGTAGGCATAGGGTATTGGTCTTTTGGTGTTGCCAAATTTAAATTCCTAAAATCTATACATATTCTTAACTTTCCATTCTTTTTCATGACAGAGACGATATTTGACAACCATTCTACATATCTGGTCGTTCTAATGAATTTCACCTTCAAGAGGTGCTCGACTTCTTTTTTAATGTCAGGCATAACACTGGGTGCAAACCTCCGGGGAGGTTGCTTATATGGCCTGTGATTTGGCATAATTGGCAACCTATGTTCTACTAAAGTTTTATCTAAACCAGGCATTTCATCGTAGTCCTAAGCAAAACAGTCTTTATATTTTTGTAAAAGATGGATTATTTTTTCGCGTACCTGGGCCTCTAGCTCCTTGCTGATGTAAGTGATGTGTTTGTCATCCTCACTTCCCAGGTTTACCTCGTCCATAACGTCTTGCCCCTTGTAATGTTTGCCTTATGTCGTCCATTCAGAGCGTATTCTTCTTCCTCATTTGGTCGTTCGTTCCTGTCACTCCCTTCCATCAAACAATCCACTCCACATGCCTCTCTTATTCTATCTTCAGTTTGATGTGTTAATAATTTCTCCCTCAAGGCTGAAATCACGGCCTAAGCATCGGCTTCACCTTCCCGTTCCATTACATAGGCCATTAAGCTGGCCCTAGTGGCCGCAAGCGCGGCTTGTTCTTTACTATGTTCGCTCTTCTCCATTTGAATTGCTGGTTTCATGGCCATGCGTTGGCCCTCCGAAGGCCACTATAGTTGGCCTTGTTTGTGTGAACAAGTCATTTAGTAGATCTGCGAGGTACGGCTCATCATTTTGGGCCACTATGACTGAATCTCCTACTTCATTCAGTACTCTAGGTGGCCCGTAATTTCCTTCATACATGAAATATTCGGCCGAATTTGTATCTGATGTGAAGGGCCTATTATCGGCGTGTACTACTTCTACTTCATCTTTCTGATTCTAAAAAATCAGTCATTGATGAAAGGACGAAGGAATGCATCGGCTGCCATGGATCCAATCTTGTCCCAATAGCATGTTGTACGTGGTTGGTCCGTCTATAACGAAAAACACTACTGTCTTAGTAGTGCTTCCCACCTGTAAGTCTAGTGGGATAACCCATTTGGCTGTCGTTGCCCCTCCATTGAAACTTGTAAGCACCACTTCCGTAGGGATGAGATCGTCCTCCGACTTTGCTAATCGTCCCATCATTCTAACTGGGATGGCGTTGATGGCCGCTCAATTGTTGATTAACACCTTAGTGATGGGTATTCTATTTTCCTTTGCTTTCACATACAACTGTCGATGATGCTTTGTCATTTGTTGTGGTTGTTAGATAATATGACCCATAGCGTCACTATTTCTACAGATCACGGTGTTGTTGTACAAATTAACTATGTGACAAGGAGATTGCACTCTTATCATTTGTGATTAGATCACCTTAGATGTATAAATGATTAGAGGTCCCTATGATTTATTCCTGGACGGAGAATGATATGAGACAGTATCAGTCCACGAAGGATTAATCATTAAATATCCCTAGCCGGAGTATTATCGAGACAGGACATCGATAATGCGGAATAGGCTAGTATTGCACTTGTGCGCGTTGTGAGGGCACAACGTCATAGTTCTTATATTTTTAAGTATTGGATACTTATGCAAGTGCGATAGGAGGTTGTGTTTCACCGATGGTACGGGAAATAGCTTCGCTCTGGATAGACCCCTCGGAATCCCATTGGTATTATGACTATGTGTCTATGGGAGTCCGACATCAGGGTAGGTGTGTATGGTCTTAACCTGAGACTTGCACCGCTAATGCTTACGACAATCAATATACTTTAGTTGAGGTCGTCTAGGACTCTAACCGGTTCTATGTACGACAACTGCTGGGTATATTGAGAATCGTAGAGTATTGGGTGTGATGTCAAGACAGAAGTATCACTTCAGTCATAGTGGAGATGATGTCACGCAGGATACGGTATTAGTGCTCTTATGTTGCGCAACCATCGGGATATTATGACTAGGTCATGCATATCCGATTATAGAGACTAGTTACCAGACATCCGACATGTGCTTCGGACGGGGCAGACACTTATCCAGCCCCAGCCCTAGCACGTGACTATCCGATACTGGGCCGATATACACAATACTTGGTATACTACGCTTGATACAGATCTTAAATATTCTTAGATGGATATGACCAGAGAATTGGGTAGACTTCGTGCTTTGATAGAAGCCGATCGTGTCTCGTAAATCGGTAAAACGTAGTACTTGGTACTCACGCGTTCGGATAGTCCGATGACCGATTTGACTACCACATATCCGGGGATCTCATGGGTCGCTTCCCAAAGATTCACCGATGACGTATGACTCGCACTTTTATTAATCTGGGATTAATATGATGAGAGAGAAAATTAATCTGGGATTAATTACAGAGATATTTTATCTGGGATAAAATATCAATTTAAAGAGAGAGAATGATTAATTTGGAATTAATCGAGGAATTAATATAGTTGATATATTAAACGAAATTGGATTTTGACGCAGAATTAAAATTAGATTTTAATTCGGGCGAGCGAATTAATTTAGAATTAATTCGTTAGCAACGTGAATAGTGATTTCGCTAGGCGTAATCATTTAATTACGACCGCGACGGAAAATTCGTTAATTTAGAATTAGCGAATCCGAGCCCGAGAATATTTACGAGCGCATTCGCATTTCGAATTCGAGCGCGGCTCATCAAATCAAGCGTCAATCGTTAGTCGCGTCAAGCGTCAAATCACTTGTCACCTTGAGTGTTGACTTGACAAGATTGACTTGATGTGATTGAGGGATGTGGTTGTTGAGGGAATTAATGGTTTTATTTGTTTGACTTTTAAACCATTAAAGTAAAATGGATTTAATGATTTTTTAAATCATTTTGTGTTATATATACACAATTCCTTTTACCAAAAACGATATACCATTTTCCCTCCACTCTCTCTTCTTCTTCTTCCTCTCCTCACGTCATTTTCTGGTTTCAAAGAGACAGTGAACTGTCGAACAAAATGAAAAGAAAATGGAGGGAAGCAAGTGCGTTTTTTGGCAAAACAAGAGTGCTAGCACACTCTGAGATCAATGCGAAAGTGATAGGGAAGTCCCCCCATGAGCCGGGAACGTTTTGATGAAGCTTGGAGCTCGTTTTTGATGTTCAAAATGGCCAAAAACAGCAGCCCATTTCAGCCACTGTCACAGCAGTTCACGCCCAACAGTGAGCAGAATTTCAGTTGTTTTTTTGCCAAATCGTCTCTCAACCGCTCGATGTAAGTATTCCGCAACTTCGTCGTTGTATTCACTTGTGTTTCATGCTTAAGTTTTGATCTTGGGACCTCTAGAAACTTTAACAGTGGTGGTTTTGGAAACGTCATTTTCCCTGAAATTCCTACTTCCATCGTTTGCTCACCACTTGTATTTTCTTGAGATGGCTCCCCCTCCTCGTCCCATCTAGAAGCTGGCAACGTGATCGGAGCATCACGGGAGGCATTACTGGTGAACATCCTCCGTTTTTCTACTCTGGTCATGACCCATTTTACTTTGGGCTCTCCGTATAGGACGAGGTATGGAGATCGCCCCAAGTCCTCTCATAATGTTCCTACTGCAGGATTTTCGGCTTCGTATAACTCTCTGAGAAGCCGATTCTTTGTTGTCCCCATTTTTCATGTTTCGATCCCGATATCTATTTCTTCCTCTATATCGGTCAGTTCCTCGTCTGAGGCCTCTCTGTCTGTTATCGCGAGTGCTGCGAATTCTGTCTCGTCGCCGTCTTAGACATCTTCACTACTCCCAGAGGTCTCATTGTTGCCCAAATTGAACTTTTCAGACAACAGGTAATGATTAGCCACAACCATAGGCATACTGCCAAACTGAATAACAATGAGGGGTTCGTCGTCATCTATCTCATCCCGTTTTTGTTAGTCGAATTTGGTATGCTCTTTACAACTTGTATCGATCGCTTATCTGCCACCACTATCCTTAACGCTCGCATCCGGCTTTTTCCTCGCATGGGTATTGGTTGGAAGACTATGGTCAGTGGTAACTCTCACTTCACCTTGCTGGCGCATTATACGGCCATAATTTCTTTGGTGTCGTCTCAATTGTGTCCTTGTCATTTTATCTACAGGAGGATAGTTCTTCTCTGACCGATGGTATGAATATGGTTGATGGTACGAATGCCATACGTTGGGCCGATGAATTTTTGGCCTAAACTTCCTTATATTTTGGACGAAGTTTGAATGTTCCCCATAAAACCTTGGTGCGAAGGTTCTTGGCTGCCATGCTACTGGCTCATTCTTCACTGGACTCTCACAGGTATCTTCCAGTTCTTTCATCCACTCTATATTGTTTTGGCAACGTGCGCATATATTTTGTGGAACCCTCTTTTCTTAGGACGCTCCGATCCTTTCAAGAGCACTTGGATGATGGTCGTCCTAATCCTCATCTAGAACCAGCTTGAATTTTAGAAAATTCATTTTGGTGAGGTCAGAGTTGATCATATTCAATTCCAATGGCTTTGGAAAGGGATTGTCATCCACTGCCATCTTTTTCTCAAATGTTATTCGTCTAAATTCTATGGCGTCCTGCAAAACATTTCGAAAAATAAGGCAATTGTTAGTTGAATGAGACTATGCATTATGCCACTTACAGTACTTTTTGTCACCGATTTGTTCGGTGCTTGGAAATTTGTGGCGGTCACTTAACCTAATTTCCTTATCTTTATATAATTGATCGAATATGGCATCGACTTTCGAGATTTTAAAAGATAAATTCCTACTTTTTTTGTCATTCTCTACTTTGACTTGGGGTTCAGCCCACGTCTTGCAGACGTATGGCTTCCCTTTAACTAATTCGGCCAAACATAAGTTAGTCGATTCGATGTCCACTTCGCTTATTTCATAGTTAGTATTCCTGTAATAGGTTCCCTTGCTAGAATTCTTCATTTGCTCTTCCTCCCTCAATAACCGTTCATATCGTACCGCATTAGTGGTGAGCTGAGGGAGGTCCCAGAATTCTCGATCTTGAAATTTCTTTTTTAGATCGAAACTAAGAAAGCTTTGAACGATTCTCACAAACTCCTTTTCTGGTAAAGGCACGTAGCATCGGCCTCGAGCCGTTTTAAACCTTTGTAAGAACGTTTCGGCCCATTCTCCTGGCAGCTGCCTCAAATTTTCCAAATCGGCCAAGGCCACTTAAGAGTCGGCCTTATAGAATTGTGTATGGAATAATTGTTCCATTTGGTGCCAATTTTCCACCGATTTGGGCGGCAGGCTGACATACCAGGAAAAAGCTACTCCTGACAACGAGCCGTGAAATAATCTCAACTTATGGAAATCATTTGTCTCTCCACACTGAAGGATAAATCGCCCTATGTGTTCTATTGTAGAAACTTCCCCAGACCCTGTAAACATAGAAAATTCTGGTATTTTGTAGTTCCTAGGCCACGGATACACTACATCAATCCAATCTGGATACGGCTTTTGATATCTCGGCCTAATCGGCCTCACCCCTAAACCAAATTGATTCTGAAGAATTTCGGTCATCTGTTCTCTCAACATATCATTTCCATTGAATGACATCACTACAGGTGGTGGTTGTGGTCCTATCACAAATGAGGCATAGTCATGACCCTGCCCTTGTGAACTTTGGGGACCCTATGGCAACACTACTTCATGTTATACAATGTTTGGCCCTAAGTGTGGGCCATTGCCTTCAGGATTTACTCCCCATCGGGGTATCATACGGGCAGTAACCCCTTGTAGATGACCATTCTTGGACCAGCCTCCTAACTTCTTGGTGCATGAGGAGGTGTAGTCCATGGTGGGGCTGTCCCCCCGTTCACACATTTGGCCATCAGCTCATTCAATGAGCTCAGGTGTTTGGCCATATTTTCATAATGTGAATTACTAGCCGAAGTGAACTTATCTATGATGTGAGCATTTTGAAGCCTAACATGTTCGACAACGTCCTGGGTGAACTCACCGAACAAGGCACAAATTGTGTTAGGGCTGAATTCTCACATAATGTCATTTCAGCTCGCTTCTGCTAAACCCTCGAAATGTCCTACTACAGCTGGAACGTGGGGCTGGTTGGTTTGCTCTAGTCCCCTTTCCTCTGAACGCGAGCCAATCTGAGTGTTTCTTTTCAGAGGAATTTCCACTTCTTACACCAATCCTCCCACTATGGTCGCCAAAAACTGTTTGCATAATTTTCAGTAAAAAGAGCGTGTAAGGTTCAAACCTCCTAAGATAAAGTCCCAGAAAAGGGTTATTTGATTAAATGAATAAGTCTTCAAGGGGCACAAGCACACAAATTACAGTCTAATGGATTACGAAGCTACGAAATAAAAATAAAATTGCTCATAATGAGTCATCATTTGTTCTTTTTTTTCTTCCCATGCTTGAGCCTTTTATAGTGAGCCTTTATTAACTGCTTGAGCGGTTTTGCTTTTCTTGGTCCATGAACTCCCACGGTTCATGCTTGCAACTGTTGGATCATGCATCTAACTGCTAAGTTGTGCGTGATAACTGCCAGACCGTGGCGAGTTACCGTCAACTGCTAAGTTGTGCATAATAACTACCAGACCATGGGTAGTTACGGCCTAACCGCTAGATCATGGGATCAACTGCAATGCTTGGTAGTCGTCCTGACTGTTTTTCCCCTCGTCGTCCTGATTACAAATCGTCATGTAATACATGTTCGCCCTAATTACTTTTCATCCTTTGACATGTCCTTTCTTTTCGCCCCTCATTGACTCATTCGTCCTAGGGAGATTTTCTTCGCCAACAGACTGCATTCTCTTTATGAAGCAAATCCTTAAAGAATAAACACGCTTTTTGTGTCCCTCATAACAAAACAAAAAGAAAAAAATACTTTATTTAGATAATCTCTTGTTATTCAAGCACGAGCTAGATGAAGTTGAATTGTGAAAATGTATCATGTACATAATTTTCAATCACTAAGCACAACCAAAATAAGGCAATTCCAATTAATTACATCATGAAGTATATGGTTAAGTGCAGAACTCATTAAATGTATGGATAAGCCGGTACAAAGGAAACTCTGGTAAACTTTGTAAAAGGTCAGAATACTTACATTCTGGGAAGACACAATTGTGCCCGCTCTACGTTGCAGCAATGCAACCATGTAACCAAAAATATCGGCGGTAAGAAGTACCGCAATCCCTGCAATAATGGAAAGCATTGCCTAAAATCCAAAAAATTGATAAACAATCAAGGATAAAGTTTGGATGAACTAGTTTACCAAGATGAAAACTACTTCCATATTGATAGGCACAGTCATCAAAATGGAGTTGTATTTCTTTAATAGCTCGGTTCCCTCTGTCTATAACAAGTAGTGAGCAACTGCTTCCAACATAAACCACATCAAAATCATTAGAAAATTTTGTCATCTTCACTAGGTCCATCTACATGGCCCCATTTCCCTCCAGCAATAGTTGTAACCCCTGCAATAAAAAATTTTCAACCATGTCAGATACAGATTCACCATCTTAATTGCAATTTCCCTCACCAAAAGAAGCATCACATTTAATGTCACCTTAGGAATCTTATACTTCGTTTGACAGGACAATTGGGGCTAATAAAGCTCTATATGGGTTGTGAGATAGCTCAAATAGATTACATATGCAGTATTTGATTTTTACCTGAATCACTTATTTTCCTAATTGCCATATTCATAGTGTCTGAAATGTAGATGTGTCATCTGTCATCTACCGTAAGCCCATTCGGGTGATTCATCATTGCCTCCCTTGGTTTTCCATCTACATGCCCATAGTTTCCTTCAGTGGATCCAGCAACAACCTTTGGTCTGTTGTCTGCAGTTCTACCATGAATTCAAACAAAATCATTACATGTGCACGCAGCAAAACTTCAAATCATATCAGAACAATCACCATACACATGAGTTGAACATATGTTTTTGTGCCCAAAAGAAAAAATACGGAATTGACGGACAGAGGACATGTGCACATGTAAAGGACTGATGGGACGACGATACGTAATATCCTCAGATCCTAAAGTAGGACTAGGGGGACGGCGATACGTAACGCCTCTAGACCCTAGATTCAGAGCTTGGGTGGTAGCATAGATCTGCACCCCCATTTCTAGTTTTGTGGCTTGGGGGACGGTGATACGTAACGCCCCAAGACCACCAGTTTCAGAGACAGTAGTGGCATGCTTTAGGGGACGGTGATACGTAACGCCCCAAAGTCATGGATTTGCACTACTGGCTATAGTTAGGCTTATGGGGGGATGGCGATACGTAATGCCCTCATACGTCAAGGTTTTTCAGATACAGAGTAGTTCACAGTGATCAGATTTTCACTAGACAATTTTTCAGAAAATCAGATTTTTGAAACAGTTTTCAGAAACCAGAATTTCAAAAGCAGTTTTCAAAAAGAAAAGTTTTATAGAAGAGATTTCAAACGAAATTTTCAGGAAAAGAGTTTCAGATTTTGATTTCAGAACTAAATGATTTTATTGCAGCATTTCAACTTATAGTCCACTCACTTAGATCGTACGATGATCTAACCCCCCATTCACTCCCAGTTTTCTTTAGTTGCAGGTTTTCTTGGAGGACGACTCGGGAGGATGGATACTGATGCAGTCACTAGGTATGGAGTCCACAAGTACGAGTCAGATATTGAGTGAAAGTCCAGTCATAGTCAAGTATGAGTCTTGTATCAGTTTTTGTTGAATCATTATAAAAACAATTGTTACTATATACAATAGTTAATATTGAGTTTGTTTTCAGTGTTTTCGAGTTGGGTTACGGTCCCATACAAAATATAGTCAAATAAAGAAAAGTGTGATATCATCTGTTATGGTTAGTTAGTCAGAGGCTTATGGGGTTAGTACTGTTATCCCCTGTCGGTGACATCTCCCGGATTGGGGATGTTACATACAAGTAAATCATATTTACATGTTGTGGCCTTCTTTTTCTCCAGCTCTGCAAGGTACTTAGGATGATTCTTCTTCCAATGTCCATCTTTATTACAATGGAAACGTTTTTCTCTGAGCTTGGTGTCCTTAGAGCTATTTTTGTTCTTCTCAGCTTTTGTCTTAGTCTTCCTAGTGTTCTTCTTCTTATTCTTTACAGATTTGTAAGACTCGGCAACATTTGCCTCTCCATTGGGCTTACAAAGGTCTGTCTCTTAGTGTTCCTAGAACAAGCCAAGGATCTCTAAGAGTGATTCGTGTGTGAATTAATCAAAGGGAGTTGCGGAAAAGACTTACTTTGATCGGTTTTAGGCTTTCAAAATTTCTTTGGATGTAGAAGCTCCAAGCTTTAAATCGTGTTCCAAACTCTCGGGTGAGTTTCCCTATCACCTTGTTTGAATCTTTAAGTGCTAGCTTTGGAAAATTTTGCAACAAAATTTTCCCCTTGGAGAAGAAGAAGTCACGGCAAAAGCAAGAGGGAGAGAGAGATTTTTGTGTTTTGATATTTTGATTTCAAAAACCAATTACCAAAGTCAACTTCAAAGTTGGTATATCATTTCAAAAAATAAAACAAAGTGTGTTGGTTTGGTTTGAGTGTAGAAAAAGCAATCCAAGCTTTCACTCAACCAATTACCAAATTCCATCAAATGTCAAACACATTGATGTAAGTTGGTGGGCCCCACTTTAAATTCCAAATTTAAGTCGGACAATCCAACACGCAACTTCGCTGGGGGCCAGGTTCGTTTAATTCCGAATTAAATGAATTTTCCGTTGTGACTTAATTAAATCCAATTTAATTAAATAATTATGCCTTGCAAAGATTAATTCTTGCCATAATTAATCCCAGATTAATTTTCTCTCTCATAATTAATCCCAGATTAATTCTTGTTCGAGTCAAATATCATCGATGAATCTTTGGGAAGTGACCCAAGAGATCCCTGGATATGTTGGCAGTAAATACGGTCATCGGACAATCTGAACACGTGCATACCTGGTACCATGTTCTTACTTATTTACAAGACATTGTTGGCTTCTAACAAAGCATTGTGCCTACCTAATTCTCCAGAAATATTCTTTAAATGAATATACAATCTTTATCAAGCGTAGTATACAGTGTATTGTGTATTATGATCCAATATTATATGTCACATGTTAGGCCTGGGGCTGGAATTGTGTGTGCCCCGTACGAAGCATATATCGGATCACTGGCAACTAGTCTCTATAATCGGATAATCATGACTAGTAATATTATCCCGATGACTGCAGTACTTAAGAGTACCAGTTCCGTATCTCTACGTGATCATCATCTCCATATGACTGAAGTGATACTTCCATCTTGAAATCACACTCAATACACTACGATTCTCAGTATACCCAGAAGAGGTGTACACAGAACCTATTAAAGCTTCGGATGACCAAAACCAAAGCATATTGATTGTCGCAAGTATTAGCGATGCAAGTCTCAGGTTAAGACCAAATACACCTACCCTGATTCGGATTCCCATAGACACATAGTCATACTACCAATGGGATTCCGAGGGGTCTATCCAGAGCGAAGCTGTTCCCGTATCATTGGTAAACAGAACCTCCTATCACACTTGTATAAGTATCCAATACTTAAATATATGAGAACTATGTCGTTAAGCTTCCATAACGCGCACAAGTGCGATACTAGCCTATTCCGCATTATCGATGTCCAGTCTCGATAATACTACGACTATGGATATTTAATGATTAAACCATTTGTGCATTAATACTGTTATCATCTGATGCGATTTATTCGATCATCACATCGCCACGATGTATGATCTCACGAATCAGATAAAACTGTCGAAGTATGTACTTGGATCGTTGATGAGACCGTGATTCTTTAGCCTGTGATGTAGCCTAGCTCAGCTGCTAACAGAACTACTCCTAATCTAATTAGGAATTTTATGGATCCAAAAGGTTTCTTCTGTTGCCTCAGCTGCAGCAATGTATTCCGCTTTTGTTGAATCGGCAACAGTATCTTACTTGGAAGATTTCCAACTCACTGTTCCGTTGTTCAAACAAAATTACGTACCCTTATTGCGACTTACAGTCATCTTTCTCGGTTTGGAAACTTGCAATGTTGAACCCAGTCACTTCAAGTTCTCATTCTCCATAGCTTTAAAAAGCATCCTTAGTTCGTCTAAGATACTTAAGGATGTTCTTAACATCAATCCAGTGACCATCACATGGATCGGCTTGATTATGACTCCAAATGCTCAAAGCATATGAGACACCAGGTCGTGTACATATCTTTCAATATACGGGTTCTCGGAGAGTGCCAACAACTTTTAGATCTATCCCAGTAGATCCTTATTCCTAGAAAAATGGTTGCCTCTCCCAAGTATTTCATGGAAAATTTTAACGAAAGCCAAGCTTTCACCGATTTTAATATGGGAATGTCATTGCTAAGAAGCAATACATCATCAAAAAATAGGACATACAATGTCAGTGCGCTCCCACTAACCTTCTTATATACACAAGAAACATCTTCTTTTTGAATGAAACCATATATCATTATGATCTCATCAAAACGTTGGTTCCAAGAACACAATGATTGCTTCAATCCATAAATGGATCGATTTAACTTGCAAACCTTATTTGCATGTTTCGGCATGACAAAACCGTCAGGATATTGTATAAAACATCCTCCAAAAGGTTTCCATTAAGGAAAGCGATTTTGAAGTCCATCTACCATATTTCTTAATCGAAATATGTAGTAATAGCAAGCATTATCCGAATGGATTTAATCATGGCAACAGGTAAAAGGTTTCGTCGTAATCGACACCATGTTGATGACGATACCATTTCTCTATAAGCCTAGCTTTGTACGTTTGTATGTTGCCATCCATGTTTGTTTTCACCATGAAGACTCATTTGCTACCAATAGGCACAATGCCTTCTGGTACATCAACCAATGTCCAAACTTGGTTGGTATACATGGAATCCATTTCGGACTTCATGGCACTTTGCCATAAACCGGAGTCGATACCTTGTATCGTTTCCTCATACGTAGTCCGTTCGTCTTCCTCAATAAGATTGACATCTACATGAGGTGAGATCAGAAACCCATACCTCTTAGGTTATTTCCTGACTCTCTCCGACCTACGCGGTTCTTGTGTATTAGAAGATTGTGGTACAGATTCATCCCTGATGAACTGTTCGTATTCCATTAAGGGATTGGTACCAGGAACAATATTACTCTAATTTTCATCGAGTTCTACTTTCCTCTTACTTACCACTGCATTTAGGTATTCCTCTTAGGAAAACCGCATGGAGAGCAACAAATATCTTTATTCTCTTGTGAGTGGTGGAATTGGTTTCCCTAGGGTAACCAATTACAAATAGGCACTTATCCGATTTGGGTTCTAGTTTGGTACCATCCAAACGTTTAACATACCCAGTATGCCTAAATCTTCAGGAATGAGAAACATGGTTTCTTTCCTGTCCATATTTTATATGGAGTCTGTCCAACAGACTTTGTCGGAACCTTATTCAAAATAATTATTGCACTGTTTAATGCGTATCCCTATAAGGAAATTGGTAGCTCAGAGCGACTCATCATTAACCTTACTATGTCGAACAAAGTTCGGTTTCTCTGTACGGACACACCACTCAATTGAGGTGTTCCAGGAGGAGTTCACTGTGAAAGAATATTATAATCTTTCAAGTAATCGAGAAACTTATTGCTTAAGTATTTCCAACACGGTCCAATCGTGATGTTTTAATACTTTTGCCGGTCTGTTTTTCTACTTCGTGTCGAAACTCTTTGAATATATCAAATGTTTCCGATTTGTGTGTCATAAGATACACATAACCATAACACGATGCAACATCCGTAAAGGTTACAAAGTACTCATAACCACCTCTAGCCTAGCTAGACATGGGCCCATATACGTCACCATGAACGATGGCTAACAGCTCGGTGGCACGTACACCTTTACCGTTAAAATGCGTTTTAAGCACTTTGCCTAATATACTAGATTCGTAGACGTAATTTGAATTAGGATCAAATCTGTCCAAGTATCCACTCTTCGAAAGTGTGGATATACGAGTCTTGTTTAATGTGTCCCAGATAACAATGCCACAATTAAGTCTCATATGATTTACTCAGTTTGAGCCTTTTGTTTTTCATGTTATAGGTTTGATATTTGTTTATATTCAAAATATAAGTATTGTTATTCACATCTAATGTGTATATCTCAATATCATCTTTATAAACAAAACACCCAGTGTTCTGGAACATAAAGGTTTACCCACAACGGATTGAACTAGATATAGAGATAATGTTTCTAGTCAAACTAGGTACATTATAACAAATTCCTAATTTAAGTATATGCCCAAAGAGCAGTTCCAAAACTTAGGTCCCAACGGCCAAAACAGCGACTCTCGTCTCATTTCCGACTCGTAGGTCGATCTCATCTAAAGCCAATATCCTGCTAATCAGCAGATCCCGCACATCAGTACATATATATGTACCACATCCAGTATTAAAAATCCAATTTTAAAACCAGTAGTGGACATGTTTATAACAAACATACCTGAAGTCGGAGCCTTGCCCGCCTTCACTTCCTTCATGTCTACCTTGTCCATACTACTGTCACGCTTCCAGTGACCCCGTTTGCCACAGTTTAGGTAGACATCTTGGGATATGTCCTTTGTCTTCCCAGAAGACTGTGACGATTTTGCCTTTGCCCTTTTCACACCCTTAGAAGCCTTCGGCCAAGCCTTGGCCTTCTGGGATGTCGAAGTAAGATACGCATAGCGCTTCTTGCCCTTTCAGAAGCTCTAGCTCTGCCTACTTGAGGATAGCCATTAACTCTCCAAGAGTTTTCTCTTGGTTCATGATGAACCCGCCCCAGCTATCGGGTAGAGACTGTAAGATCAAATCTATGGAAGTCTCGGCCTCATGGGTAATGCCCAGCTAACCTAGCTATTCGATGTCAGCAATCATCTGCGACACCTAGTGCTCGACAGATGTACCCTCTGACATACTCGAGCGAAAGAGCTTCTTTTGCAATTCAAACTTCTAAGATCTAAGGTTAGATCTGTGAAGATCCTTCAATTTCAACATCATGGTATAAGGATCTAATCCTTTGTTCTGACGACGAAATTTAGGAGTCATTACGGCAAGCATAACAGATTGAACACTAAAGTTATCATCATGATGAGTCTTCCAAAGCTCATGCTCTACTATTTGCTCAACTCCAGGCTCAGGCCCGAGAGGTCGCTCTATCAAATAGAGTAACTTCTCGACTCTCAGGACTATCCTGAGATTCATTTCCCAATCTGGAAAATTGTGCCGTTAAAGATATTTTCACCTAGGATTATGTCATTTGACGCTAATCTTTCCATTTATATTGATTGCTATAGTCCAACTATCCAATCAATGATTTCGGGTACAATCAAATGTAACGATTACTATAGTCCAACTGTATAATCAACTATAAATGATCGGTTACATTCAAATGTAATGATTACTATAGTCCAACTATATAACCAACTACAAATGAAGTAGTGTGTTGTACAGTCTAACTGTTCAAAGAAAGCAATATTAAATATTAGTCCAACTAATATATTTATAACAACGATAAATAAAATAAAAAAGTGTGTTGGCAAGTATCTAAACGAAATTGCAAATTTAATACTTGTCTCCCACTATTTTTCGGCGAGCCTCTAACCCTCTGTGGAGTACTCGGGAAACCTAGTTTCCTAGTGGGCTAGGATCCCGTTAAATAACACAACCTTGATTTTGGCCAACAAGTTGTATGAAACTTAACTAGGTAGATCTCTAAGATCAATTGGATCCCATCCAATTCCTAGATCTAGTAGGTGGACCTCCAAGTCCGAAACATATATCCAATATATGTAAATATATCCAATATATTTCCTAACCTTTTTCCTCTAAATCAACTAAGCCTTGGCTTTGGCTCAACAAGCTTAATGATTCTAGTTAAGCGCGACCCATTGATAGTAAGAAAGCTTCGTAATCGAGGTCGATGAACAAGAAGTGACCTTGACTTTGGCCAACAAATCACGGCTGCCCAAGACACGCGATATGTAACAAAGCTTACGTGGTTTAAACACATCCGCGATGGACAAAGGTCTTGACT